>CM071863.1:5680633-5690655 GCA_036759665.1 Gynandropsis gynandra | reverse complement strand
GAAAAAGTATAGTGGATAACTTATATTGAGTGAAGATTTGAGTCCATGAAAATATTCTAACTATTTCAAATATTGGGCAGAGAATATGAGGCCTTTGCTATTGTCATACACACATCCATGCACAAACCTACTTTCATATATATGATGAGATGGTATCTCAACTTTAGAGCTTATCCATTAACTATAGACACCAGAAACCTATTGAGATCTCTCCTCACTTTGCTTTCAACACCCAACTAGAGAACTATGATAGATAGGGAAAACAATTTTACAATAAAGATTCCTCATGAGTCAATTCTTATAGAGGTAGAACTTCACCTCAAGGGGTAGAGGCTTTCAATAACACAGTTTTTTTTTAACTCAAATACTAGAGACACCAACACACATCCTACAAACTCTACCAGACCAATCTGCCAAATTTGTGGTAAAGCATGTCATAATGCCCTCCGCTGTCGGCATCGTTTGACAATTCCTTCCAAACAACCGACACTCCTCAAGCTTTAGCTAAATTCCACATCTATAATTCCAATTCTAATGAAAGGATCCCTAACTCTGGAGCATCATCCCATGTTATCAACTCCCTTCAGATGCTCAAGCAGCTTCAGTCCAACACTGACCTTGATAATGTGGTGGGAGATGGCAACT
The DNA here is from genome assembly GCA_036759665.1 of Gynandropsis gynandra. Lineage (NCBI taxonomy): Eukaryota > Viridiplantae > Streptophyta > Magnoliopsida > Brassicales > Cleomaceae > Gynandropsis > Gynandropsis gynandra. Next base: position 5,690,010 of record CM071863.1, on the reverse strand, counting down.
ATCTGCCTATCACTCATATTGGATCTATTGCGGCAATAACTCAATTAGATGCTCTACCTTTGAATGGTGTACTTGTTATTCATTCCATACAGCGGGTCCATTATGTCAGTTTTCCAACTTACTTTTGAGTACCTCTAGTTCTTCATTTTCTACTCTAATGTTGTGATTGTGAAAGACCTGATCAAATAGAAAGATATGGCTCAAAGAAGGATGCATAATGGATTATATGTGCTTGGGAGTTTTCCACTTCAAACTCATTATTCTATGATGCAAAGGATAGCTTCTAAGGATATATGGCATCAGTGTCTAGGTCATAATCACCTTCAAGTTATGCAGAAGATTCATAACAACAATAGTATTCGGATTAATACTAAAAGTTTTGATGTTTGCTCTTCTTGTCAGCTTGGGAGAACCTCCTTGTTTCCTTTTTCTCATGTTGTTTTCAGAAATATAGAGCTTTCTAAGGTTATCCACTGTGATCGTTGGGTCTATCACCTGTAACATCAACTCAATCGTTTAAATATTATGTTATTTTCTTGGATCAACACTTCCATTATTGTTGGTTTTACCCTTTACAAAGAAATTCATATTCTACTCTATATTCATTCAAATTCAAAGGCTCGTGAAGAATCAGTTAAGCAAGAAAATTAAAGCATTTCAGTGTGATGAATGAGGTGCATTTACAAGCAAAACATTCTTACAACATTTGAGTCATTGTAGAATTAAACTACACATGTCTAGTCCTTACACTCCCCAATAGACGAATTGTGTAATTAAACATTTCCATGTTATTTCGAGACTTCCTTTGTCACTTTAGGTTGAAGACTTCTTCACGACTAATTTACTCTCCAATTTGCTACCCTCATTTGTCCATTACTATAAAGACAATCATTTCTCTTTTCTTCATGGGGTTTATTCTGATTATTCAGCTCTTAGGGTCTTTGGTTGTTCATGTTATCCATGTCTCATACCCTATTCAATTCACAAATTAGATAAGATCCTTCATTATGTGTTTCTTGGCTATAATAATGAAAAATGTAAGGCCTATAAATGTTATTATTCTCCTACTGAAAAAGTGTATATCACACGCTATGTGATCTTTGATGAGAACTATTTTTCCTATAAGACCATTTACCCTCATTTAAACATGGTTCTTCGGACTCCTTTGATGCAAGCATGGTCTCTACAGCAACCTTCTGCCACTATTATTGTAAACATCCCTTTACTCTCCAAATATTTTTAGTTGCTTCCAAATGTATTGGTTTAATCTTTCATTTCATCTCAATTATCCTCAGTTATTACTGAACAACTCAATGACTCCTCTATCTCAAAGTACATATCATCTCCCCTTCCTCAAATCCATGATGATTCTACTCACCTCATGGTGACAACAGAGGTGTGTTTTGCATCATACTTTTGCAGTTCTACTGTCACCAAAATCAGCTGCTTTATGCTGAATAATCCTAGATGGCAGGTTGCTAGGCTTGAGAAATTCTCGGCTCTACATAACAACAACATTTGATCGTTGTATCCCACCACACCTAACATGAATATCTTAAGTTGTAAATGTGTCTTCAAGACCAAGTTGTGCTTAGAATGTTCACTTGATCAGATGAAGGCTCGATTGGTTGTAAAAGACTTCCATCAAGAGGCAGGGGTAGATTTTCTTGAAACTTTTAGTGTTGTTGTCAAAACAACAACCATTAGAATCATTTTGTCATTGACTTTGACTCAACATTGGTAGATTCTTCAACTAGACTAGATGTCAACAATGCATTCTTGCATGGTGAGTTCCAAGAACAATTATTTATGGCACAACCTCCTGGATTAATTGATAATCAATTACCACATCATGTATGCAAATTAAACAAAGCTTCTCTATAGCCTTAAACATGTTTCATGGTTCAACAAATTCAGTAAATATCTTCTTGAATTTGGTTTCTTAAGTAATGCAAGAGACCGCTCCTTGTTCATTTTTCGAAGAGCATGTGATATTTTGGTTTTTCTAATCTATATCGATGATATTACATTCGCAATGTCATTCTCTACCTTGATCAATGCATTAGTTGAAAATCTCACTTCCAGGTTCTCATTGAAGAACCTTGGACAGTTTATTTATTTTCGGATGTGCATGCTCAATTTTATCCATCTAATTTATTTCTTTCTCAAAAGTAATATGCATATGGCTGATGAGCTCGCACATCCATGTTGGAGTGCAAACCTCTTCCCATACCCCTGCCATTTAAACAAGTCATTATTGAAGCAGATGCACAACTGTTATCAAACCCTACTCAGTTCAGAAGCTTGGTTGGTTCTTTGCAGTAGTTGACACTCACACGATCAAATCTTAGCTTTGTTGTGAATCATATTTGTTAGAGATACATTTTTCCACCGTTGATGATTTCAAGCTACTAAAACATACTATCAGATATCTCAAAAGGACAAGTCATTGACTTACATCTTCATTTCGAAAGTCGTATTAATCTTCACTCCTTTAATGATAGTGATTAGGAAGATTGTAAAGACAACAAACATTCTATCCCTCGATACTATCGAGTCGATAGTGCAGATTTTTTGGTATCAAACTCATTTCTTGGTTGGTCGAATGACAATTGAAAGTTTTCCGGTCATCGAATAAACCATATATAGGGCTATGGAAAGTCTTGCTACCAAATTAACATGGATTTTCTTTGTGTTGCTTTACTTAGGGGTGTTTGAAGCGTAACCAACCATTTTACATTGTGACAATTTATCAGTAATTTTCCTCGCAATAAATCCTATGTTTCACAAACGTTCGAACATATTAAAATAGACTACCATTTTATTATAGAAAAGATGGCATTGGGATCGTTTGTGACTTTTGAATTATCGGTATCTTTACCAAATCTTTTTCCAAGCATCAGTTCTTGGTTTTAGGGATCAAATTTGGTCTTAACGTGCTACCCAACAAAAATTGAAGGAAGGATATTAACCGATCTCAATAGCTCCAACCGATGATGATAGAATCTCAGTCTTTTTTACCTAAACAGAGCAGAATGAACAGTGCTATCAATGAAACTCTACTATTGAACAATTTGCAGACTAAACATCGATTATTCTAATCACAAGAAAAATCTCGCCCAAACACTGAACAAATCAGCCTGGAGAGAGAAACACAACCGTTGTAATGGTCCTAGAAAGAGAAAGACAATTCACAATTCCTCCTCTGATCGTTCATGAAATTTCCTATACAATGACTTTCTTTTAAAAACCATCAAAACTCAATTTGAATTTGAAAATTCTTATTTTCTCTGATTTGGTAATAGGTTCATGCTTCCCCTGTCTCACTAATTAATACATTTTCCAGGTCCGAAATCGTAAAGTTTCAGTTCTTTGGTGCTAAGAAATGCATATATTTACCTAAAATGTTGGAAGGTCGGGGAGCATGGCCAATGATAATGGATTATCACAATATGATATTGAAGTCCCAAAACATTACACACTTATTACATAATTTATGAACACCTCACATGTTATTCAAGCTTTACTTTATAATTCGATGGAGATACAATTAGAACAACTGTTCAACCGGAGATTTCGACGGACTTGACGTCTGGTTTCTTGGTCTCTTCCTTTGGCACCGTCACCGTAAGGACTCCGTTCTCCATGGAAGCTTTGATCTGTTCCATCTTCACATTCTCCGGCAGCCTGAATCTCCTGGAGAACTTCCCGCTCGATCTCTCCACACGGTGCCACGTGTCGCTCTTGTCCTCCTTCTCCACGTGTCTCTCTCCGCTGATCTTGAGGACTCTGTCATCTTCGACCTCCACTTTCACCTCCTCCTTTTTCATCCCTGGAAGATCTGCCTTGAACACGTGCGCCTCCGGTGTCTCCTTCCAGTCCACACGTGCGTTCACAACTGCAGAATTTTCTCGGGAAAGCAAGGTCGACGACGGGAAGGGAAAATCCTTGAAGGGGTCCAAAACGTCGAGCGAGAAAGGGTCGAAGACGCTGCTGCTCCTGTTGCCGAAAAAGCTCGGAATCAACGACATTTTCCTGTGAAATCAAATGGGCTTTCGTGCCGACGAATCGAAAAGATTGCTGAGATAATATCTGAAACTTGCCTTGTTCTGCTTTTGTCGTCTGACGCAGAGTGCCTTGTGGAATTTATAAAGAAATAGAAGAGAATTCACGTGGTTTTTCTAGAAAATTAGGCTGAAATCTCTGGTAGATTCTTAAAGCCTTGGAAGTTTCGAAGATTTTCATGAAAGTTCGAGATGGGTATTACAAGCCCAATTCTTCAGAACTGAAATATCAACAACCCATTTTCCAAAAATAAAAGCCCAAACCAAATGATATTCCCGAAATTTCGTGAAATTGACCATTTGCGCGTCAACTAAAGAAAATCCAACGTAGAAGCAATTTTCTCAGCATTCAATCAACTTTTAATCTTTCTAGGAAAATGTCGCTGATTCCGAGATTCTTCGGCAACAGGAGCAGCAGCATCTTCGACCCGTTCTCGCTCGATGCATGGGATCCCTTCAGGGATTTTTTAAGATACTGTCCGATGTGAAATCGACAAGAGACAAAGGGGAGAAGTCTGGAATCGAGAGAAGTTTCTGGAGAAGTTTACCCGGAAAGACTGAAGAAGAATGATGCAGCGAGTGGGCCGAGTTTATGTCTAAAGCCTACGAGCGTCTCGATCCAGCAACGAAGCTCAAGCCTAGGGGTGGCCAATTCGGGTTTTGATCCGGGTTCCTCGGGTTTCGATCCGGGTTCGGGTTTCTCGGGTTTACGAAAATTGAACCTGGGTTCTTCGGGTTTCGATTCGGGTTCGGGTTATTCGGGTTCTGAAGCAATAAACCTGAAATAACCCAAATTAAATTCGGGTATCATGGGTTATTCGGGTTACAGGGAACTATGTATATCTTTGTCTGATTTTGAACCCAATTTGGCTAACTAAATGAGAGAGTTAAAAAGCATGGGCATTATTACATCACACGCAAAGCCTTTTTGTAATAGATTTATGATGACCCTTCTTCCAAGGAGCCGAGACGGGAGGAAAGGGAAGCCACTGAGTAGCAGAAGCGGCTGTGGAGTTGTTATGAAGTTGTTTCTATTTGTTTATTTTTTTTGTTGGGTGCACTATATTATGAAGTTGTTATATGATTGTTTCCTTGCAGTCATGAGTACCAGATGGTCATGGGGTCGTATAGAAACATATCAGTGACCGTGGAAAAAATTGGCAGCATGTTTATGAGGTGAAGAATAAATTTCTTGCTGCGTTTTGTACTTTTATTCTGCTTTAACAGTGAATGAGACATTCTTATTGGTTTATCTTCTCCTTTCACTTCAGGCTTTGACAATCTTGGAATACATGGTAGGCCATGGGTCAGAACGCATCGTAGATGAGATTCAAGAACATGCATATCTCTTCCTCTTCATCACGTACGACCGTGTTGCTGTGTATGTCGCTCCATCATTCTCTATTTGTATTGATTCTCTTCGAACTCGGAAACTTTTGCATGTGTCTGTGGATAGTTAATTGGATAAGGGTGCTGTTAATTTACTGACTTTTTGTGCGGCATAATGCCCATCGTGAAACTTACATTCATCCTTTGTCTCTTTTCGTCGACTTTAGATTCGATAAACTTTTATTTAAGTTACTCAATCATGAGTGCCTTGACAGACCACCGGGACTCTGGACATCTAATCATCAGGTATGCCATGCTTTGTATCTTGAGTGGGCATGGGAAGTGAGAATGTGGTTAATAGGAAACGTAAGTCATACGTGTGTTACGTGTAGGCACTTGTCGCTGTTGCTCGGATGTGCACTTCCGATATGGATGTCAGATGGGTTCAATGATCGCCCATTGTTGCCATTCGCAGGAAATCTGAGCATACAATGGTAAAAGACTAAAGTTTGTTAATCTGTTCTTACAATTGGATCTATGAAAAAAGGTTGGTTAACAATGTACGTGCAGGCATCCATGGTGGGTCACAAATATGGGGTGTTGAGATGGGGCACGAGCGGAAGTGAGTATTAAGGAGAGAGTTGTTTGTTTCAATATATACATAGATAGGGAACTCCCGTAAAATAAAATTACATGAATTTGTTTCAAATGGACACAATTACACTAAAACATTTGTCATCTATTACATAAATTATTATGTTACTTTAGAATAGAATGTACAATCTATATGATGTTCATTCATGGGTTGATTTGGAAGTAATTATTATAGTTTGTGTATTATTTTGGTAGTAACTTGCTAATTCAATTGAAGTATAAACATGAAAAAAAAGTAGTGCTTTAAATATTTTAAGAGTTCATGTTGTGTAGATTGCAATCTTATGTCTGTTTGAAGGGATGACTGCTGGTGCATGCAACAAAATTATATTTTATTTTTTATAATGATGTGATGCACCTTTTCCACGTAGTTAGGTTGTTCACAATTTATGTTGTCCATGTGCAAGAGAGGACATTTGCGGTGTTGAGGAACGCCGGGGGATGAGTCTCTCTCTCAAGCGGTGGAGATTCCATCGCCCTTGACGCGCCCTTGGATCCAGTTATTTTGTCGTACCCACTCAGGAACCGCCTTGATATCTCATATGCGATTTCTTAGAGATATGATGAGGAAGGGTTCCAGTCTGACCTTATAAAAGCCGTCCACCAACGCCTTGGTAATTTTCTAACCATATCTGATTATACATCATGTCTCGAAGTTGACACCTTCGATGTGGTGTATTTAGCATCTTGCTAACTTGTGGACACCTTTTATTTATTGAATTTAACAATCTTCTCGCCCACCTTTCTGCATTTTCTTTGATATATCTGACAAGTGTGTGTTGTATTTTGTAGTCCTGAGAAATGGACATTTAGTGTCTTCTGTCTCTAATTAAGTCTAAATAAAAGGTAGTCCCTGATATACGCTAGGATCTGACAAGAGAACCTTTGTCTATCAACTCAGATACTTACCAATCACAAAGTAAGATGCCATCAAGCGTGAGGTCACCTAAGAGCACAATTTTGGAAACAGACAATGATTGCCTTCTATCTGAGGTGACTGTGGGAGAGACTCGGGATGTTGTACACACTGACGTATTTGGCACAGGCCTACAAAATGAAGTTGGAGAAAATAATTGCTTTCTAAATGTTATCATACAGGTATATTTATGCATATAGTGGTTCACATTTCCTGGTATTCCATGTCTGTATCAGCTAGCTTTAAACAGTTATCATTCCTGAATCCTGATTTCTCTGTTCTTAGTCTTTATGGCATCTAAGATAGTTCCGACCTGAATTCTTACGAAGATCAACATTGGAGCATCATGTTGTGGGGGATCCTTGCGTGGTCTGTGCAATTTATGAAATTTTCACCGCTTTAAGTGCCGCCTCAACTGAAATACGAAAAGAACATGTGGCCCCTACATCGCTCAGGCTAGCTTTAAGCAACCTGTATCCAGATAGCAGTTTCTTTCAAGAGGTAAAGGCATTTATGTGGTTATAAATTTTTACCTTATGGAATCATCATGTCATTACCCCTGTCGACGATCCAAAACTAACCCTTAATATTTGGTTGGACTGACAGGGTCCCATGAATGATGCATCAGAAGTACTTTTAGAAATCTTCGACCGCCTTCATGGCTCAGTTGCTCCAGTCCCAAATGTTTCTGATACATAATCTTCTGAGAGCAACTGTATGGGTTCATGGGACTGCGCAAACCTCACATGTATTGCCCATTCTCTGTTTGGCATGGACATTTTTCAGCGAATGAATTGCTTCAGCTGTGGGCTGGAGTCCAGGCATATGCGGTACACTTCCTTTTTCCATAACATCAATGCTAGACGCACCATAAAAGATCGCACTCAGGAAATGACGATTGGTTGCTAATCTCTTTCTTCGATTCTTTTGATAGCATTTGTAGAATATAAGGTTGTGATTCACCTGTAAGTATTGCTTCCCGTTACTCCCAACATCTAGAAATGTCGACAGCGGAGCAAGAAAACGTAAGATTCCGGTTTGGAGCATGACGAGATGTCTGCAAATAAGAAAAATAGTCGTCGCTGATGGATTAGGATCATCACGATAACACTCGCCGAGGAGATTCGTCTATTGTCAGGCAATAGCGAGGGTGTCTTGCGCATGATGGCTCGCAGGTAACTTTGACTCTTTTTTTCCTAAACAAATTGTGTCTCTCATTTTTTCAGTCCGAGCTGCCTTCGAATTTGAGTTGCTTTGGGTCTTATCTTCTTATTTTTGCTGATTGTATGCTTGGTTTTCAGGGTAAAATAACTAGGACTTGGTATTTCCAATGCTTTTGATCTCAAATGGAATGATTAGATTTCTTAAATTTGTAGGATTTTAGATTTTTTTTCATATTTTGGAAGGAGATTATCTTGCTCTTAACTGAAAATTTCAGTTCTTTGAAAATATCAAATTGTAACCAGGTCTTCTCGACACTAGGGTCTGGAAGAGGTTGAGATTCTCTAATTTTGACGTTGGATATGTTCTATCTTATTGGATGGCACATCCGAGATCAGACCGGATTTTTCAACACCCTAACCTTCCACCAATTTTAAAATGAGATCCTCCCTTCTATGTCTCTCAAGGTTCAATCTGTTGTTATTTTATGCCTTCTTGTAGGTGAGCCTACTGATAATGCGGCAAGATTCTATAAATGGTTCATTGAGGTGTGATTGTTTCATTGGATATGCTAAAACTAATAGCTTATTAAGATGTCAAATTATGGGTTTTTTTAGAAGTTTGCTATAGTTTTATAGGGGAACGACAATGAAGATGACTAAAAGATATGAAAGTATGCACCATTCTTAAACATTTTTATCGATTGTTTGTTTTTTCTCATTGAAGTTGCTTAGGGATGAGGGTGCAATGCATAAGGTTATAGGATTGATAACTTTTTTAAAGAACCATATGAATGTAGATGAGTGAAGAGAACGACCCAGTACACACGAAGAAGTTCACATTTGGGTTGAAAGTGTATAAAAAACGGCAAAAGATGGAGTTATGAATGCATTGGAGAACCGATACCAAGCGTCAAGAGGGTTAAGACTCCACAATTGTTCATTTTCTTCAATTTCTCAATAAAATGTATTCTTGATCAAAGCATTACATGTTCTTTTATTTAAGGATACTTCTTTCGTTAGTTATGTTTTTTTTATTGTAATTTGAAATTTTTAGACATTTCTTTAATTTCATAATTAAATATAGATCTTCGATTTAATTACTTATGTAATTTCGCCTTAACATCCTTTGCTTCATTTTTTAGTAATAATTTTGACATCTATAACAAATATATTTAAAAAACCAACAAGAAACTAATTTTTTAAATCTTTTTATTAATTTAGCCTTCAATTACATATACAAACAATCTAAAA
>CM071863.1:5658129-5680594 GCA_036759665.1 Gynandropsis gynandra | reverse complement strand
AAAAAGGGTCAAGAATATGGTCACCAAGATTACAAGAAACTATAGAAATATGAGAAGCAAAGTGAGTGTCGCTTTTTCGAGTCTTATTCAAGTGAAGGTCGAGCAAATGTTTATATTTTGTTTATGACCAGAACTAAAAGGCAATAGCATCAATGTTGTTCATTAGCTTCGGGTTCAGGACTTTGAAAGGTATGATGAGAGAAAGAGCGTTTGGTTTCTGGGTTTGTTTTGAATAGATTTAGCTGTCCTTGAACTCTTTAGTGATGGTGTCAACCTTTGGATTCAATTTTCACATGATGTCTTATATCATCTTGCTACCACTTCCTATATTGTGAACCTTTGGATTCAATTTTCATCTACAAACATTATTCCTTTCAATCATGGTTTGACTAATATCTTATATTATTCTCAATTGCAATTGGAATACTGAGAACAAGTTAGAAAAGAAACGACTTGAGAAACTTGATAATAAGCTAGAGAAGAGTGTCGAAAACAAGAGAACACGAGAAGCTAGGGTTTGTTTCTTTGTCTCGAGTATTCACGTCTCTTACTCTTATCACATAACAAAAATCTTAACATGAGATGTGATAATGGTTGTAGGAAGAACTTATAATGCATGATTCAAACAAATCTAAAGAGGAAGTGAGTGAAAATAAGAAATTTTGTGGATTAAAAAAGGAATAAAGACAAAACAACAATTTTAGTACCAATTTAATAAACATATATAATCATAATGAGACTCTGATATCCTCTTTATTATCCTCTTAATTAATATTTTGAATTATTATGTTGTTCGTGTTATATATATATATTGTTATTTTGCTTCTTTGAGTAAATAAACAAATTAAGGCAAAGAAATTGTGATTATTCAATAAGTTCTACAAAGTCAAATCATTATTCTTATGTGATGATGTGTTCGTTTTGGTACTAATTTTAAGTATAAATTATTCAAATGTATAAATTATCCAAAAAGAGACGATCACTTTCTCCGAACAAACTATATTTTAAAATTTCAAATATATTATGAACAAATCTCAGTGTTTGTTTATATTATATCTTACAAATCTATTGTTTAAACTTTTACATTGAAAATAATAACAATGTGTTTGTATTGACCGATACATATATCAAATGTCATGAAAATGTTTAAATTAATACTATTAAATATAATATTTTAAAAATACAATTTGATTATCATAAAAATATAGGAGTTTTACATCTTGTATATAAAATCATGACCTTGCCGAAGACAAATGTCATTGTTTATTTACATTAAATCTTATAAATCTATTGTTTAAACTTTTACATTACAAATTAGAATATGTGTGTTTGTATTGATCGCTACATATATCAAATATCATAATAACGTTGAATAAACATACAATATAATTATCGTAAAACCGCGCAACGCGCGGGTATCATCTAGTTCATAAAGAAATAGAAGAGAATTCACGTGGTTTTTCTAGAAAATTAGGCTGAAATCTCTGGTAGATTCTTAAAGCCTTGGAAGTTTCGAAGATTTTCATGAAAGTTCGAGATGGGTATTACAAGCCCAATTCTTCAGAACTTCTGAAATATCAACAACCCATTTTCCAAAAATAAAAGCCCAAACCAAATGATATTCCCGAAATTTCGTGAAATTTCTATTATATCTTGTAAATACCATTTGCGTTATCAGCAACAGACGATCAACAAATAGCTTAAGTTAACTAAAAAAAATTCAACGTAGAAGCAATTTTCTCAGCATTCAATCAATTTTTAATCTTTCTAGGAAAATGTCGCTGATTCCGAGATTCTTTGGCAACAGGAGCAGCAGCAGCATCTTCGATCCGTTCTCGTTGTTGTCAATACTTGTGTTTCAGTGAACTTCAATAAACATTAGTTGCTAATATTGAGTTCACTTTCTCCATTCAACTTTTTGATTGTGCAAACATGAAAGTAAACAAACGAACGAACGTAAAATTTGACTCAGAATGTAAGAGAGATGAGAGAACGAAAGAGAGAAAGTGACTAGAATGAACACGGTGCAATTTTCTGAAATTACTTCGCTTAATTAGAATAGTACCGGTCGTCCATACATATATGTCTTAAGAGACATTACAAAAACCGACTAAAACACACTCAGAAATATCATAAATATTTCTGTCTAACAATTACCCAAAATGGATAACGTTTGACCCGGCCAAGAACCTCATGTCCTTGACAAAACTGGCAACCTACACCAACGGTCTGGTGCAGGTGCTACACACTGATTCCGAGGCTTCCAGCAACTCCTTTTGCCTCGTCCGTACTCTGAGCGTCTTCTTCCATCTTCAGGCTTTGATCTTTCCGCCGGCTCCAGTTTGGATCCTCCAATCTTCGTTGTCTTCTTGTCCCCTGAAGTCTGCAGCCTGATCAGCCTTTCTGCATTTTCCAGCGTCTCGGTTCGTCGCTCCTGATTTAGCCGCATCCCGCTCCTTTGCGCTTGGGTAGGCCGCGTACTGCTCCTTCGCGTTCTGTTTGGCCGCGTCCTGCTCCCTCGCGTCCCGTGTCTCCGCGTCCCGCTGTCTAACGTCCCGCTTGGTCACACCCCAACAGGTCGCGTCTCGCCTGGTCGCGTCCTGCATGCCTGCGTCTCGCCTAGCCGCGTCTGATCCGGTCGCGTCTCGCTCACCCGCGTCCTGCTCAGCCGTGTCCCAGGTCTGCATTTCACCATGGCCAAACTGATCAACTCCTTCATTCTCCCTCTTGATCTGTTTGTCCATGACTCCCAACTTGTGCCTCAACTCTTCAAAACGTTTTGTCCCAAGTGACTTGGTCAAAATGTCCGCCACTTGATCTTGTCCAACCACATGTTCCAACTGAATCTCCCCACTGCTTACGGCCTCTCTTACCACATGAAACTTGATCTGAATGTGCTTGGTCCTCTTGTGATCCACAGGGTTCTTGCTGATTGCGATTGCTGCTGTCCTGTCACAATGAATCACCAACACCTCACTCATGTCAAATCCCAGTTCTGCAAACAGTCTCTTCAGCCATGCAGCATGATTTGTGGCTGCACACAAGGCTGTGTATTCAGCCTCTGCACTTGACTGGGCTATCACGGTATGCTTCTGTGTTCCCCAGCTGAACATGGCGTTGCCAATGGTGAAGCAGAATCCTGTTGTGCTCTTAGAATCTTGAACACTACCAGCTAGATCAGCATCAACATATCCCACTAATCTAGCATCTTCAACCTTCTGAAACCACAAGCCATAGTCTCTAGTTCCAGAAATGTACCTCAATACCCTCTTAGCTTCTTGTAAGTTCTTCTCTGTTGGCTTGGCATTGCTCCTAGATAGATAGGAAGGCTGAGAAGCCAAGTCTGGTCTGGTTGCTGCAAGATAAAGCATGCCACCGACCATACTCCTGTACTTTGTTGGGTCATTCAGCTCACTTCCTTCCTCTGAATTCTTCCCATGTGGTGCCAGAGGTGTTGAGATGCTCTTGGAATACTGCATCCCAAACTTCCTCAGAAGTTGTCCTGCATACTTGGCCTGGTTCATGAAGATACCATGAGCCGAGTAGCTCACCTTAAATCCTAGAAAATACCTCAGCTTTCCCAGGTCTGTCATCTAAAATTCTTTGTTCAACTTCTCCTTAAGCTCCTTGATCATACCCTCATCATTTCCAGATATGATCAGGTCATCCACATACAAGCAGATTACACAAACCTTCAGTTGCTGTTCTTGCACATACATGGCAGCATCACATCCACTCCTCTTACATCCTTCACCAAGGAAGAATGAATCAATCCGGCTGAACCAAGCTCTAGGAGCTTGCTTCAGTCCATACAGGGCCTTGTTGAGTCTCAAGACCTTGTCTTCTTGTCCTTCCAACTCATTGAGAAAGGCAGACTTCACGTCCATCTGGTGGAGGCTCCACCCTTCCTGAGCTGCTACTGCAATGAGGGTCCGTTTGGTGTCATGTCTGGACATTGGAGCAAAGGTTTCTCCATAGTCCAGGACATGAGTTTGTGTGAACCCCCTTGCCACCAGGTCTGGCCTTAAGCTTCTGAACTTTACCCTCTTCATCAGTTTTCACCTTGAATATCCACTTCACTGAGATCACCTTATGACCTTCTGGTAGTACAGTAAGTTCCCAGGTGTTGTTTTTGTTGATCATGTCAATTTTTGCATCCATTGCTCTTCTCCAACCAGCATCAGCCACTACCTCCTCAAAGCTTACTGGTTCCTCCACTGTTGTGTAGCAGCACTCATACACCTGGTTGTTCTCACCTTCCACTGGCTCTGCATCCTCATAAATGTCAGCCAGCCTCCTCATTCTGTGTACCAGCCGTGATGAGCTGCTACTAGTGTCTCTGCTCCCTCTGGAGCTAGACTGTGTAAGTCTGAATGGAACCGGGGTAAATGGTTGATGATTACCCTGACTCCCTCCAGACCTTTCCCCTTCTTCCAGGCCACCTTGGGGTGTTCTCTAAGTGTTGTGTTCAACTGACTCCGGGTTTGACACAGCTGTGCTGAAACTAGGAATCCCAATCTGTCCTTGAGTCACAGATTGAGTCTCCCAGTTCCAGGCCTTCTCCTCTTCAAATATGATGTCTATTGCAACATCTATCTTGCCAGTGCTCAGTTTGAACACCCTGTAGCCCTTGCTCAAGCTGTTGTATCCCATGAAAATGGCCTTTTCAGACATGTCATCCAACTTTTGTCTCTGCTGTGCTGGGATCTGCACATAGCAGAGACTTCCAAAAACCCTCAAGTGGCTCACACTGGGTTTGTGACCACTCCAAGCTTCCAAAGACGTCTTGTTGTCTAGTGCCTTTGTTGGAAGTCTGTTCTGAAGGTATGCTGCAGTGAACATCCCTTCAGCCCAAAATTTATTGGGAAGACCCTTCTCCTTGAGCATGCTCCTTGTCATCTCCATGAGTGTTCGATTCCTCCTCTCTGCAACACCATTTTGCTGAGGAGAATAGGCCACACTGAACTGCCGTTGTACTCCATGCTCTTCAAGGAACTCAGTGAAGGGCTTTGAGTTGAATTCTCCTCCCCTATCAGACATTAGTTTCTTCAACTTCTTTCCAGTCTGAGTTTCCACCAAACTTTTAAACTTCTTGAACATACTAAATGTATCTGACTTGAGCCTCAAAAAGTATACCCACAGCATGTGGGAATGGTCGTCTGTGAATGTCAGCACATACAGGCTTCCATCCAGTGATGGAGTCTGCATTGGTCCACACAAGTATGTGTGAACCAAATCTAGTATGTCCTTGGACTTGCTCTCGGATTCCTTGGGGAATTCCAATCTGGTGTGCTTCCCTTGTATGCATGCTTCACACAGCTCCTTGATCACCTTGAATTTTGGTAAACCTTTCACCATATCTCCACTTTGCAGTTTCACCAGGTTGTGGACACCAGTGTGCCCAAACCGCTTGTGCCAGAGGTTTGCAAGCCCCTCCTCTCCGGCCTTATACACTGCTTCATCTGACATCTTCTATCTCAGTGGATAGGCCTTCTTCACCATAGGTACTTCAGCTACCTTGGCTCCCTCTTTGTCCCGGATTAAGCACAGATTCTCAACAAATTCCACATGGTATCCATTTCTTACCATCTGTGGAACACTGAGGAGATTCTTATCCAATCCAGGGACTAAGAACACTTCTTTAATCTTCCTCCTTCCCTTCAAGGTTATGACTTCAATATCTCCCTTTCCTGTCGTCTACAGGATGGCTCCATTGCCTACCTTTATAGGCACCCTTACTGATTTGTCCAGTGAGGTGAAATACCTCTCATCTTGTGTCATGTGGTTGGTGGCTCCACTGTCTATCAGCCACACGTCAGTGTCATGCTCTCCTCCAACCACATGTGCTGCAGTGAATAGAAAATCCTCTCCATCTTGCTCCTGGTTTGTTTGAGCTTGATTGGAGGGACCCTTCTTCACCTTGCAGTCCTTTGAGAAATGTCCCACTTTGCCACATGTGTAGCACTCCTTCTTCGTTTTGTAGGACTTAGATCCCTCTCCTTTGTCTGTCTTCCCTTTGAAATAACACTGAGCTTCAGTGTGGTTGTCTTTCCTACATACCCCACACCACTTCTTCCCACCTTTGTACTTCTGCTCAGTCTTTCCAAAACCTTTCTTGCCAAACTTTGACTTGGACCCAGTCTTGATCCCTTTGTATTTGGCTGAGAAAGCTCCCTCTGGCCCTCCTCCATGTCTGTCATCCAGTCTGTATTCTTGAGTCTGTAGGGCTATTACCAGTTCAGCCACCGTCAAGGCTGTTAGATCTTTGGTCTGCTCAATGACCCCCACATAGGGGTCAAACCGTTCTTGCAGTGAGCATAGGATTTTTGACACCAATGCATCTTCCTTGATGTCATCTCCATATGCCCTCATCTCATTTCCCAACTCAGTCACTTTGTTGGCGAAATCTTTGATTGATTCTTTTTCTCCTTGCTTCAAAGTGTAGTATGTAGCCCTCAGTCTTTGAAGCTTTATCATGGCAGTCTTAGGGTCACCTTGGAACCGTTCTTTGAGAAGGTCCCATGCTGCCTTTGCTGTCTCACATGTTGAAAGATGGGCTATAAAGATTTCTTCTGACACAGCATGGTAGATGAGCTCCAAAGCCTTCTGATCTTTGACCTCAAGTTCTTCCCATTCAGCTATTTTCTTCTGTCTTTGTTCCTCTGTTGTTTTTATGCCCAAGGCAGGCAGCTCCGGGATCCCATCTGTAACCACTTTCCACAGACTCTTGGACCTAAAGGTGGCTCTAATCTTTATCACCCAAAGGTTGTAATTCTTTCCTTCAAACACTGGTACTGGTATTGTGTTCTGCATGGTTATGTATTCTCCTTCTGGATGCTTCTCTTCTTCTTCTTCTTGTGCTTGGATTGTGCTTCAAATTCGTGCTGTTGTGCACCCCTTAGCCTACTGGTTCAAGAGGCTCTGATACCACTATTGTCAATACTTGCGTTTCAGTGAACTTCAGCAAACATTAGTTGCTAATATTGAGTTCACTTTCTCCATTCAACTTCTTGATTGTGCAAACATGAAAGTAAACAAACGAACGAACGTAAAACTTGACTCAGAATGCAAGAGAGATGAGAGAACGAAAGAGAGAAAGTGACTAGAATGAACACGGTGCAATTTTCTGAAATTACTTCGCTTAATTAGAATAGTATCGGTCGTCCATACATATATGTCTTAAGAGACATTACAAAAACCGACTAAAACACACTCAGAAATATCATAAATATTTTTGTCTAAAAATTGCCCAAAATGGATAACGTTTGACCCGACCAAGAACCACATGTCCTTGACAAAACTGGCAACCTGCACCAACGGTCTGGTGCAGGTGCTACACACTGATTCTGAGGCTTCTAGCAACTCCTTTTGCCCCGTCCGTACTCTGAGCGTCTTCTTCCATCTTCAGGCTTTGATCTTGCCGCCGACTCCAGTCTGGATCCTCCAATCTTCGTTGTCTTCTTGTCCCCTAAAGTCTGCAGCCTGATCAGCCTTTCTGCATTTTCCAGCATCTCGATTCGTCGCTCCTGATTTAGCCGCATCCCGCTCCTTTGCGCTTGGGCAGGCCGTGTCCCGCTCCTTCGCATTTTGTCTGGCCGAGTCCTGCACCCTCGCGTCCTGTGTCTCTGCGTCCCGCTGTCTCACGTCCCGCTTGGTCACGCCCCAACAGGTTGCGTCTCGCCTGGTCGCGTCCTGCATGCCTGCCTCTAGCCTAGCCGTGTCCGATCCGGTTGCGTCTCGCTCACCCGCGTCCTGCTCAGCCGCGTCCCAGGTCTGCATTTCACCATGGCCAAACCGATCAACTCCTTCACTCGCTCGATGTATGGGATCCCTTCAAGGATTCTCCATTCTCGTCGTCGTCACTTTCTCGGGAAAACTCTGCGATAGTAAACACATGTGTGGACTGGAGGGAGACGCCGAAGGCGCACATGTTCAAAGCTGACCTTTCAGGGATGAAGAAAGAAGAGGTGAAGGTTGAGGTGGAAGACGATAGTGTGCTGAAGATCAGCGGAGAGAGAAACGTGGAGAAAGAGGAGAAGAATGAGACATGGCATCGCGTGGAGAGATCGAGCGGGAAATTCTCCAGGAGATTCAGGCTGCCGGAGAATGTGAAGATGAACGAGGTAAAGGCTTCGATGGAGAACGGCGTGCTGACAGTGACGGTTCCTAAGGTGGAAGAAAAGAAGCCTGACGTAAAATCCATCGCTATCTCTGGCTAAGCACGTAATTGGAGATGTTATCTGAATCTATTTGCATGTGGTTCTGATGTCTGTCCTTATTATGGCCGCCTTGTATCTTGGTTTGAGAGAAGTTCATTGTCTGTAATAGAAGTAAGCTTGTGTTTTAATGTGAGAATGAGATAAAGGGTTTATTTTCGGATCTATCTCTTTCATACATTCTCATATCAAATTATATATAAAGATATACTAATCAAAATCGAAAAATAAATATACATAAATTTTCACAAATTCCACAAATAAAAATGAATCCCAATTTGAATTTTAAATTTAAATTTTTGAATTCTACCAAATCGAGATGTTTCTCATAATACCTTCAAGTTGGCGTGTGGAGATTCAAAACACCTATCTTGACCACGAAAACGTCGAATTTCTTCTTTGCGAGAGATTTTATGAAGATGTCTATGAGTTGTGTTTTTGTAGTGACATGTCAAGTGGTGATGAACCCGTCTTGAACCGCATCCCGACCAAAATGACAATTCACTTCAATGTGCTTCATGCATTCGTGAAACACTGGATTTGTCGTAATATAGATCGCCGCTAGATTGTCGCAATATAAACGTATGGGACGAATGATAAATGTCCATATCGTCCAATAGTGCCTTAATCCAAATGAGCTCGCAAGTAATAATCTACATGGCTCAATATTCGGCTTCCGCCGATGAGCGAGATATAATGTTTTGCTTTTTAGTCTTCCAAAAAATTGGAGATGCGCCTAGTTGAATAAGCCACCCCATTAATGAATGTCGACTTGTTGGATAACCTGTCCAATCGAAATCACACCAAGAATGAATTTGCAAATCGGAATCGGATCGTAGTAATATGCCCTAACCAGGATTGCCTTTAAGATAGTGAATGACCCAAAGAGCAGCCTCCCAATGTTCCTGACGCGGAGCTTGCATAAACTGCGAGAGAATGTGCACTGAATATGCCAGTTTCGGTCTTGTAACAGCCAAATAAATCAAACGCCTCACGAGTCGTCGATAAGGTATAGGATCCGAGAGCATGTCATCTGTAGCCAACGAGATTTTGTTCGAGAGGAAAACCCACGGTTTAGCTCCAAGTAAACTAGCCTCTAAGACTATATCCAATGCATACTTCGTTTGGCACAAATATATACCCGGAGAACTCCGCGTCACTTCATTTCTGAGGAAATACTTGACAGGCCCAAAGTATTTCATGTGAAACACGATCTAAGATAAGCTTTGAAGGCTTGGATTGCAAATGATGAGTTTTCTATAATAATGAGGTCATCAACGTAGACAAGCACATGAAGGCGAACACCATCAGCCGAGAAGACAAAGGGGGAATGATCGGATGAAGATGTACGAAAACCGTATTATTTCAAGGATTGTCCAAGCTTTGCAAACCAACAACGAGAAGCCTGTTTGAGACCATGCAAAGACTTCTTAAGGCGACATACTTTCGACGAATCTGAAAGTGGAAAACCCGGTGGAAGTTTAATGTATAAATCCTCCATTAAATCCCTGTGAAGAAAAGCGTTATGCACATCCATTTGATGAACTTCTCAATTCTTCGCGAGGTCATCGCCAGGAAAAGACGAACTGTGAACATTTTTGCTACCGGAGCAAACATTTCCTCGTAATCAATTCCTTCGATTCGGTTGTTCCCAAGAACCACGAGTCTCGCCTTGTATCGCTCAATCGAGCCGTCGAAGCAATACTTAATCTTGAAAATCCACTTAGTACCAATTGCTTCCTTCCCCAGGGGCATTGTTTCCAACGTCCACGTGTTGTTAGTTTCTAGTGCTTCAATTTGTGCCCGCATAGCAGCAAACCACTGTTCATCCTAGAGGGCCTCTTTGTATGATCATGGTTCATGACCAGCTTTGACGGCCGTTAGGAATGCTCGATGTTGTGGTGAGAATATTAACCAAGATACGTATTCCATGATCGGATACTTAGATGTCGGAGAGCCCAAAACTATCGAGGGATTAAGACAGGGAACATGAGCAGTATGAGTAACATAATCTCGGAGTCTAGTAGACAAAATTTTCTCTCTTTGTCCCCGACCTAATGAAGTAGAACCAAGGCCTGACAGAGCTGAATGAGAGAAAAAAGGAGTCGAGACCTGAGTTCCAAGGACTAGAAGGGTTGGATCAACATTTGAAACCTCAGAAGTACCCCCCTCCCCTTTTAAATTCAAAAACTGGGGAGTCTGAAGGCGACGGTGAACCAGACGGCGGTGTAGGAGACTGAATAACAAGATATGAATCAACATCCAAAGGCCATTTCTAAATCGATAATGGAAGGCAGTTGTGGACTAGATGAAGAAGTCGAGAGAGTAGTTGAAGACAACGCAAACGGAAATATATCTTCTCGAAAGCGAACATCGCGATATACAAAAAAATCATGCGATCAAGATCATATACTCGCCATCCTTTCTTTCCATGTGGATATCCGACAAAGATGCATCGATGACTACGTGGAGCAAACTTGTAACCATTTTTTGTTGATTGTGAACGTAGCATAGAGAGCCAAAAACCCGCAGATGTACTAGTCCGGTGGAGACCCATAGAGTAAGTGAAATGGAGTTCGGCTTCGAAAATAGGAGAAGGATTACAGTTGATCAAATGTGCGGTCTTTAGTACACAATCTCCCTAAAACTCGATCGGTAAGTTTGCTTAGAAGAGCAATGACCGCGCTACGTTCAATAGATGTTGATGTTTCCGTTCAACTTTGTCGTTTTGTTGTGGAGTTACAACACAAAATGTTTCGTGAGCCACCCCTTGATCTAGGAAAAATCACTTGAGACTCATAGATTCGGTGCCATTATCGGTTCGGACTCGTTTAACCGGGACACTAAATGAGGAGAGACCATGTCAAAAAAATATCTGAGATGCATCAAAACTTCGGGCTTGCTAGCCATCAAATATAACCAAACTCCTCGTGAAAAATCATCAACAATTGCTCAGAAATATTTTGCTTATGGGAATGATGGTGTACGATACATGCTCCAGATGTTGCAGTGAATCAGCTCAAATATAGAAGAAGTTTTATTCGTACTTAAAGGGAAACAATCTCTCATATGTTTAGCGCGGATACAAACATCACATGCATTATTCGAAACATTAGAACGTCTAGCACAGCTGAAAGCCGAAATGGAATCTAAAAATCTGTGGTGAGGGGTGTCCTAGTCGCCAGTGCCAGGTCTCCATGGAGCAGGTATTCCGAGAACTGATGGCTGCAACACTCTCCACGCCTCTGAAATAATACAACCCCTCACGTTGTTCACCCGTTCCAATCACCGTCTTGGTAAGCCGGTATTGAATTATGGAAAACTAATTAGAAAATTAAACCATGCAATCTCGTTTTGTTAAGCTGTGAAATTCAAATGAGATTATGACTTAGGCCCTCCACAAAAGTATACACCCCGCAACAACATATTTGTGCTAAGCCAAACATTCCCTTGTCGTGCCGCTACACTCGGCCATCCAGAAGAATTATAGAGCAATAATCAATATCATCGACGTCACGATGGCGAGAGTAATCTCTTGTCTTATGATGAGAAAAAACCGAGTCCAATACCTAAACAAAATCCAAGAACTTACTCGAAGCATTCTCGGTAGCCCTTATTTTTGAAGCCATAAGCAAATTCACCAATTGTTTCCACTGATCATCATTAATCCCGCTAAAGACCTGGCGGTCCGGCCCTGAGCTGAGCTACCTCTCCCTAAACCGTAAACCCTAAACCCTAAACCCAGATCAGAGGAGGAAGGATTCGAGCTACCTCTCCCATGACCCACTCGATAACGGGAACGATCTCCTCACTATTCAGGAACTCCAAGGATTTGAAAACACGTGGCTGCAATATGACCAGATCGACCACAATTGGAGCAAATCAATTTCCCCTTGTCATCCGAGGAGACACGTGAATTCATGCTTTGTTTGATAGTAAAAGCCATTGCAGGTCCACTATTGTCAAGAGATTTGGCCATAACGTGGGAAATTTCATCCTGTAAAACCACGTTAAAAACAATGTCCAAATCCGGAAATGAATCACGAGACAGAAGAATAGATCGGACAACACCAAACACAGAATCATCAAGTCTCATAAGAAAATTGTGAACACGATTTTCGTTTCAATATTTTTCCAATTGAGCCGTCAAACCACATGTGAAATTTCGACACTTACAGACTCGAATAGGAGGGGAATTAAGGAGATCATGTCATTCTGTGTTGATTGCAGTGAGCCAACTCTGCACATAGCCATTGAATTCGAGGCTTATTCTTCACAACAAATCTACCATGAAAATGATCCCAGAGATCGAAAGCTTCCTCCTAGTGAGAGACATCAAAACACAACCTTGGTTCCATCGTGTTCTTGATCCAGGAGAAAACTAGGGAGTTGTTAGTCTCCTAATCTTCAAAGTCTGGAGAATTAGATGATGGTTGAGGCATTGATCCATCACCAAACCTAAATTTCTTCTGTGATTTCAAGGCATGGTGGATGTTAATCTCCCACTCATCATAGTTATCATCGAGGAGCAAGGGTTGAGACAGAACGAGGCCGGGATCGTCACTCAGAGTGAAGTCATATAGAGAAAACATACGGCGTTGCACTCCAGCACCGTCATTGTTCAGAGCAGTAACAGTCATGTTGGAAGGCATCGTCGAAGTTCCAAGAATCACAGTCGAAGAAAATCACAACAAAGAGAATCACAACGTCGACTAAGAGAAACAATCGGCCGAGAAGGATACGACGGAGAAAAAACCCCTCGTGACATCAACAATTTGAATCAAAACCCAGAAACAAATCGAAACCAAGAATTGAATCGAAACCTATAAACATCTGAGAAGAAACAAACAGAATTGAAACCCAGAAACGGCTGAGAAGAAACAAACCGAATCGAAACCAAGGAAAATATTGGAGAAAGAAAATCATTTTGAAGATCATTTGTGGACATCAAGTTATATTTTTTTATCGTTTAGTAATGATGAATTTAATGTGTAATGGAACATCATGTTATATTTTTTATCGTTTTGTAATCATTAGAATTGTGTGTTTTCATTCATTTGGAAGATATTTTAGTATTTTTTAATTTAATTTAAAGTATTTTTATTTTAATTTTTTTTATCAATCATTTGTAATCGTTAGAATTTAAAGTATTTTTTTATTTTAGTATTTTTAACTATGCAAAATTTAATTATACATTAAAATTAGAAAATATTTTACGTATATGATAACCACAACTTAAAGTTATGTTACTATTAGAGAAATCATATAAAAAAATTTGTAATCGTTACAATTTAAAATATTTTTTATTTTAATATTTTTGAATATACCAAATTTAATAATACATTAAAACTAAAATATGTTACTATTAGAGAAATCATATAGTTTCGGGGGTAAGGGGGAGGGGGAGGGAAATAGACTAGAGTTTATATAGTTCGTAGGGAATAGACTAGAAGTTATATAGTTTGGGGGAAATAGATTATAGTTTATATAGTTTAGGGGGAATAACCCAAAATTCATAGGTTAGAATTTATATAGTTCGTGGGGGAATAGACTAGATGTTATATAGTTCGGAAGAAATAAGCTAGTTTATATAATTTGGGGGCAATAGGTTAGAATAGATATAGTTTGGGAATAGATTACAGTTTTTATAATGACATTTAAATTCATATGAATTTTAACCTATATTCCAAATGATCAATTTGTTCAAGATTAACCAGCCTGACTAAAATCATACGACATTGTTAAAACCGAAATAATCATATTATATCTAAAACAATTTAAAAATACTAAATGTTAATCAAATCAAACAATTTAAACCGCAATCAGTCAAAACATATATAATATAAATCTAACATTCCGGATTATTTTATTTTTTTAAAATTTTATTTAACAACTTCGAAGATATTTTCAGACACAAAATGTTTTACAGTCATTTCTCAAGCTGATTTATTTAGTTTAATTTATTTAGTTTAGGGTTTGGATACGAGCCCTGACATGTTCATCCTTTGGAGGGATACATTCCTTCACTATATCTATCTCCGACAACCTCTTCACCCATCTATGAATCTCCGGGAACTTCTCTTCTGGAATAATTTCGACTCCGATCATATCATCTGATCTCATCAGCCAAAATGCCATCAACGTTGCCACCATATCTAAGTATCCGAAGCTTTTCCCTCCGAAATAGTCTTTCCCTTTCAACTCCTCCTCCAGAAACTTCACCAGTTCTCTCGTCGCTTCAATGGCAGCTTCTCTCTCCTCTCCTTTCTCTGTCACAATTTTGAGCCCTGTAGATAAAACCTACGGCACAGAGACATCCATTGAAATTTGATGATTTCATTCAACTTCTGACATATGATAAACCTTAAATTACATCGGAAATGAGAGAAGTAGAAAAAGTTTTAAATTATAATATATTAGTTTGGTTGAATCTGAAAACTAAGGACCATTTATGAAACAAAAACCAATTGGAATACATATAAATAAAACCAACTTATCCAAATATTACATTTTTTTACAGAATAATACTCTAATATTCTAAGATTATATTCAAATGATTTCAGTTTTATATATTCGAATCGTAATCACACATTTGATATTAAACAGTAATATTGGACAATACACTTTTTTACAGAATAAAACTTTAATATCTCGAAATACAAATTCATAATTTTTCCCTATTTTATCATAATGTGTATAAAAAACTAAAGAAATACAAAAAAAAATATGAAGAGATATTCTGGATCTACTAAAAAAATATATGATATCATGTGTTATGAATTTGTAACCTGTTCATCGATGAACTTAGTCCAGAAACGAGCCATGGCTCTGTCGTAGGGATCTTGAGGCAAAATGGGATTATTACTCCACGTTTCGTCGATGTACTCGAGAATCACCAGTGATTCGGCCATCGCCTTACCGTTGTGTACGAAAACGGGAATCTTCTTATGAACCGGATTCAGCTGCAGAAGCAAAGAGCTCTTGTTGGTTATGTCTTCCTCCCCGTACTCGTACGGAACACCTTTGAGTTTGAGAGCCATCTCGATCCGACGGCTGAAAGGGCTTGCCCACATCCCCAGCAGCTTCACTTCCTCCTTCTCCGCCATTGGATCTGCTCTCTCTCTCTCTCTTCTTGTGGTGCGGTGTGACTATCTTGACTTATTTAAGAACATGAGTTTGGCTTTGGAGTCCAGAACGACGACTTTTATGTGGAGATTTGAGAATCCAGGGGACAAATAGGTCATGGATGATAGCCATATATATTAATTATGTGCTTATTTTAATTTTTAATAGATATTATGTAAATTATGTATTCATTTAATACACCTTATCTACTACCTCACCTTGTCTGTGTGGGAGTCGTCTCCGCTCGGTGGCTGGACGGAGAAGTTGAACGGGTGAGTGGCGATGGCGGCAAGGCGACGGACGGGTAAGGAGACGCCTCACCCTAGGGTTTTCGGCAGAAGGTGAAAATCGGGAGAGAAGACTTTCGACCCCTATTCTGAAATGGGGTGCTGATGGGCCACCGACCTTGAGCCCATACGAAGCCCAAAATGGAAACAATGCTGAAGACTCAAAATTGGAGAAGCCCACTCTGTGCCAGCCCAGTTCAGGAAGAAGCCCAAGGCGCAGTTCCGGTGAAAGAGACCTGAAACAGAAATCGTGTATGAGCTTATGTTTAGGCTGATTTTATTGGAAAAATAGATAGAAATATATGTATAGACCTAGGCATTATGATCTAGGTTAGTTATTCTTTTGAAAACTACTTTTATATATATAAGAAGAGAATGAGGTGAAGAGAAATACTCACCCAAAAACAACAAGATCACCATTTTCTTTCTGCAATTTTTAGCAAACCTCAACAGCAATTTTCACCATTGTTTCTCAAACAGAATGTTTTTCTTTTGTTTTTCTTTCCTTTGCACAAACACTAAAATCAGATGAGAAGTAAGAGGAACTTTAGTCTTGCTCT
Organism: Gynandropsis gynandra; assembly: GCA_036759665.1. NCBI lineage: Eukaryota > Viridiplantae > Streptophyta > Magnoliopsida > Brassicales > Cleomaceae > Gynandropsis > Gynandropsis gynandra. Next base: position 5,664,406 of record CM071863.1, on the reverse strand, counting down.
AGATAAAAATTAACAACAGTCTGCTATCAAGGCGTGGGTACGGATCTGTTACCAGAATATTCGCGGATATCTGAAACCCGAAACCAAGATCTATTTTCTTCTTTCTGTTCACTTTGTTCTCCTCCTATGCAGTTGCGTCGACGGATGTGAATCACCGGAAAGAGACAAGAGAGATGAACGGAGAGAGACGAACGAAGAGATACAAACGAAGGAGGAAAAACGAAAACTGAGAGAGAGGGACGAACGACCAACAAATACGGAGAAGGAACTTGATCTAACCCCGATCGGAGAGAAAGAAAAACAAAGAGACATGGATATACAGAACGACGAATGGAGAAGGAGAGAGACAAATAAGATATGGAAAAACAGAGAGAGAGGCGGCCGAAAAAGGATAGAAGACCGTCCAAAGAGGGGGTGGCTGAAAAGGATGGAGTGGTAGAGAAAGGAGAGGAGAGAGAGAGAGCATGTTGGTGGATGACTACAAAATAAAAAAAATCCTAATGGACAATGGTAGTTTTGTAAATTATATAATATGTATGAGTATTTTAATATTTCTTTATATATTTTTTCGGGTTTCTGTGGATACCCGTTTTAGATATTTAAAAGCCCGAACCCGAATCTGAACCCACAAGTAATAAAATTTTATGACTCGAACAGGAACCTGAATCCACAGATTCGACTAATTTTTCGTGGGTTCAAGACGGGTTTCGGGCTGAGACAAGTATTTCGGATAATTTGCCTATCTCTACTGCTACCTCAATCTCAATACAAACTATCAAACACCTTATGCAAATTTTATTTAAATGACCAAACAAGAACTACTCAATCTCAATAAACATAAACACTACAATATGTTAATCCAATCTCATCATTCAATCACGATGATTACAATCAGTCATATTTTTTACAAGAAGATCTTGTTATTCCATCACGATGATTACAATCAGTCATATTTTTGGTAAAAATATCTTTTGATTCAATCACAATGATTAGTGTCGGCCGTATCTTTGACAAGAAGATACTCGGTAACTCATGAAAACTTACTGATTTCTAATCATTTCTTATTCTCTTCATGTCTTTTTGTGTGTGCCTATATTCTTCTCTTTCCATATAATTGTGAAGTTTTCATTTTTTTTCTTTCTTTTGAATGTTGTAATCTCTTCTAGATAATATTTTCCATGTATTGTGAGAAATAAGATCAAAACTCTTATTCTCTTTGTGTCTTCTTATGTTAATCGATCTCGTCTCCACCAAATTATTTATGGTATCAGAACAGAAAGTCTAAGAACTTGATTCTTCTTACTCTAGTTATTCTCTGCATATCAATAGACGTTACAAAGAGCATTCCATTCTCCTCAATGGAGACAATTACACCATCTGGTCCATAATTCTCGAAGTGTACCTTCAAAACTGTTGTTTGTTAAACTACAGCCACCCCGAAGAAAGAGAAGCAGTCGACACGAGCGTGGGTCCAGTAAAGAAAGCTCTGAATGAATCCACAACCCTTGTCCTCATCCATAATTCTCTAGTAGTTCGTATTCTTCAAGCCTATAGCCATATTCGAAAACCTAAGGACTTGTGGAACGAGCTGAAAGCCGTACATGACTATGTCCCCAACTTCAACCGAATCTATGAGGTTCAGAACACTACAAAAATGGCATTATCAACGGAAGGATCATTGGATCCGTCCATTGATAGGAATTTCCAACGGATTGCAACAGATGCCCGAGAATGTTCAACGGTCACCGATCCATTGCAATTTTCAATGGACGAGCAAGAGACACAATCCGTTGCACTGATACATTAAAACACTATTGAAAACCCAAAAATAGTGTCCAACGGATGTCAATTGCACTGTGCAACCGATTTTCGTTGAAAATTGCAACAAATGTCTGTTGAAATTGTGAATTTCGAGGTTGTTGTTGGAATATTTCAACGTGGCGTTTCAAGGGACATCCGTTGAGGGTTCCAATGGATGTCCGTTGAAAATTCACTTTTTATTAATCAAAATCAAAGTTTCTACCATCAAGCCATCAACACCAAATATATTTTAAAAAAATATCGTCTTCTTCAAATAGAGATATATATAGATCGAGATAGTAGATGTATAGAAAAAAGATCCTATAACCGAGGAAGTTACTCAAGAATTCTTACACAGCTTGGAGCAGTTAATGAGTTTTGCGTCGACATGCATCCGTTCCAAATCTTAATGGATGCCCGTTGAGAATCTAACAGTCGCATCAATTAATTGCATCCGTTGAGGTGACTTAATTTCCAACAGACATCCGTTGGCATTTTCAACGGATGCCCGTTGGAAACTTCAGTATTTAATCTGTTGAACATTTTATTTTTCAACACAATCTCAAAACAAAGATATTTCAAATAGAAAATCTCTCAATCACTTAAACACAAAACACAATGAGAGCTTGACGATTCGTCAGTTACGATGGTATGTTGGCGGGTTCGGCAGGAACCCCGCCTTCGCCTCCACCGCCACCATATTGGCCTCCTTTATCTATATTGAAACAATTGATATGTGATGAAGAAGATAATATGGTGGACATAGATGCGTTGACCGATAGTTTCGATGAGCGTCCTTCCGTCCCGATTATTGACCCTAAACGTTCTGACGGGACGTTATTCTAAGATTTTAATTACATAATTCATACTGCATTTAGTTATAAATATTATAAATCATTTCATTTTCACTTGAAAGATTAATTTTGATGATGTTATGAAACATACGAAAAAATAAATAATCCAAGGATCGCTACAAGATCAACTCTACTATTCCTGACAGGTGACATCAGAAGTTATCTGTTGCCGATGGTGGTGTACATTCACCGTAATTAAATTTGAATATAAAATTTAAATTTAAAATCATTATTACTTTTATTTATAAACTAATTTATTATAATTTAATTTTGCAGCGCGCATATAGATGACGAAAGAAGGATACTTGGATGCACGACATGCAAGCTCGGTTGCGTTTGATGATGAACAACGCCAAGTGCAACTATTACAAGAAGAATTCCAAACTGACATGGGCAACGAAGAGGTATTCAACCAAGTTATCTAACATTGGGAGTCCGAGGACTTCAAGGCCAAGAGCAAAAAAGCCGGGAAATGTTGGTACGACGAGAAAGTTCTCAGGGATGGTCTGCATCGCCATACTTCGAGATCGAAATTATTCCCAAAACAAAAGAAAGAATTGGTAAATTTTATTTTGATTAATTATTTAATTTTTATTGTTATATAAAATTTTGATATAATTATATTACTATAATGTTAACAGATGCAGAGGGTGGGAAGAGAACCTAATCTTCTTGAGCTGGTTGTAGAAACCCACACTAAAAAACTGCATCATCGAGGACGATATAGATGAACTTGAATACGTCGACCCTCGAGCGAACCGGACCGTGAAAACTGTGATGAGGAAGATCACACAGCAATCACAATCCTATGCTTCAACTCCCGAAGATCTCAGTCATTTACAAAACGACAAAATTTATCTAGAGGTAAATAATAGGATTATTGTTTGCAATTCTTTACTTAAATACAACATTTTCTAATGATGCTAACTTTAACGTTTTTATTTTGTAGTTTGTTAGACCGTATAAGGGGTGTCTATACGGTCTCGATTCACTCCAAAAGGATATCGTATCAACCATGGTCCAAGAGAGTTACACGGAAGAACGACGTATCGAACATTTCGAAATCACACTTCATTCAACGTAAGATGCTCTTCATAGAATGCAAGATGCTCTTTAGGTAACACGATCGGAGCTTCGAGAAACTCGAGCAAAGATGCGCCACATGGAGAATATTATCGAATTGCTTACGGATCGAGCGTATCAACCACCAGAACGGACGGGGAAAACAACGCCGAGACAAGACCCGATAATCGACTCTGATTCAACCTCTTCATGAGGTGTTGGTGATCATGAGGATGAAGACGACACTACTAATTTAGATGATTTGTAGCAAATAATGTTTTTAATTTGTATAATTTTTTAATTATTTTTATTTAATTTTTGTTTATCAATTTCTTAATTTTTTTTAATTTATTTCATCAAGTTTTCAACGGATGCTCGTTGATAGTTTTTGAAATATTCAACGGGCATTTGTTGGAATGTAAAAGTTCCCGCCTTTTTTCAACGAAATTCATTGACAGTTCTCACTATTTTTACCAACTGGTATTCGTTGAAATCTTTTAATTCCCGCCTCTTTTACTTTTCAATGGGCGTGCAAAGGATATTTGTTAAAAACATCCAACGCGCATCCGTTGGATCATTTGTAACAGACATTTGTTGTGAATGTCCAACGGATATATCCGTTACACTCCTCTGAACGTTATCAATGGTTATTATCCGTTGCACCCCCGTTGCAAATTGCAACGAATGCGGATTTTCAAAGATTGATTCCCAACAGCTCAGAATTCATTGAAATCCATTGGAAATGGTTATTTACAATGGAAATATAGTCATTTCCAATGGATATATCCATTGGAAATTTCCTGTTTTTTATAGTGGAAGATGCTTCAATCCACCAATCAGGAAGGGCGTCCATTCAATGATCTCATAACCCACCTCAAAGATCTATGGGCCAAGCTCGAAGATCTGGATCCGGGAAAAGAGATTGCAGTTCGTCATAATCAAGACAAAGTATTTTGTGTTCTGTCCAATCTTGATGCATCCTACCACGACCTTATGTTCTCGTCAATGAGATTTTTCGATCCTTAAATGATGTGTGCATGCTAATCAAGAAGGAAGAGGGGGAAGAGGGGTCAAATCGCATCTTCTTAGGGTCCACAAAGATACCACATATCAGAAAGCAATACAATGGTTCTAGCAACAATTTTAAACTCCAAAGTGATAGAAACATTTACTATTGTGATCACTGCATAGAAAGGTCACTCAAAAGAGAAATGTTGGATCTTTCATCCTTATCTCAAGAATCGGGGGAAACATGACCCGTTTTTAAAGGAGACTGCTCATCTTATGTCTCATCATGGACATCTTCGGTGGCCCAACCAACTTATATGACGATGGAGGCCATCGAATACATGATCAACAAATTTCTCAACACCACAGATATCGTTAAACCAAAATCCAAGTAGGACGTTAAATCTACTTACCTATCTCGAATAAAATATCATGTGGTTATTTGATTGGGAGCTACGTCGCACATGATTAAGGATAAAAATTTACTTGAGCATATGCAAAAAACGATAGGGCAAGTAACTGTAGCAGATGGACAAAGTGTTTCGATGAAAGGAATAGGAAAGTTAAACTTACTTGAGCAACACTCATTAGTCTTATATGTTTCAAAATTTACAACTAATCTGCTTTCGGTTCATAAATTGGCTCATGAATAGAAATTTTTTGTGTGCTTTAATTCTAAAAAATTCTGGTTGCATGATATTGAAACAAAAAAAATCATAGGAGGTGGGATTCTACAAAATGGCCGCTATGACCTCGACGGGCTTCATGCTTCTTCAGATTCTTTGCCACGTGCGTTATCATCTGTGTCTTTCATTATAATAAGAAAAATATCTCCTCTGGACTGTGGCATGCTAAGCTAGAACAATCTCACTTTTCAAGCCTTCAAGCATGTGTTTCCTCATATTGCGTTTGATCTTGAGAAATTGAGTCTTGCATCTTGGAAAAGCATTGTAGAATTTTTTTTCCCAGCCTCAAAACAATATATGATCAATGCTTTGATTTGATTCACAATGATGTATGGACAAATCTGTGTTATTTCAGAGATAGAAAGAAATACTTTGTTAGTTTATCGATGAAAAATCCAAGTTTACAAGGTTATACCTACGTGAATCTAAATTTGTTGTCTATGAGTGTTTGTCAAGTTTTATCACCATGTTCTAACTCAATATGAAACAAAGATTAAGTGCTTCAATACAGATAAAGATGGTCAATTTGTCAACCATAAACTCTAATCGTTTCTCCACCATCATGGGGTATGATAACACTAAAAGTGTATCAATATTAGGATAGGTTTTTACACCATTTTCTCATGTATCTTACGTCGAGTCATACTTATCCGATACGATTTCGAGCTTTACACACCCGTTTTGTTGGTTTTCAGGTTTTTAGGCGACAAGGCCTAAATGAGCTCATTATGAAGGATTCCCTGCCAAAACCACAAGAATTTACGACATATCTACTCAGAGCTCCAGAACCCAAAGGAACACCCGAGCAACGAGCGGAAAAGAGAAATATCAAGGACACAAGGGTGCCCGGTCGGGCACTATTCCTCC
>CM071863.1:5608774-5638194 GCA_036759665.1 Gynandropsis gynandra | reverse complement strand
AAAAATTAATCCTAAACATGCAGCCAGAAGCTCTGATACCACTGTAGGGTTGATTTTTGATTATGCGGAAACGTGTTTTAATCAACCCGAATAACGATCTAGTCATATTTACGATTAATTGTTCGGTTTCAATGTTAAACGACTCAAGAACAGTTTCTGAGATACCTGAAACGTTGAACTGAGGATCGGATGTGAGGCTTGATGGTACAAGCCCTCTACGCGTATCCACGCCGAGATCGGGATTCTGCTTCAACCTTTTGGTACGGAATTCGGAAGAACGAAAACTGTTTTCGTTCTTCGGGTTTTCTGTTTGACGGCTGCGTTTCTAGGGTTTAGATTATTTGACTGATCGTCTGATAACGAAAACCTGTTTTCGTTATTTATATAATTATTAACACTTTTAATAATTACAAATAAACCCTCAACTTATTCAATATTACATAATAGGCATAGGACTTTCAATTCCATCAGAGGTAGTGGAATCTTAGTCTTCTTTATTTGAAATAGAGCAGAATGCGGAGTGCTACAAAGGAGAGTCAAATGTGGACAATTTGTAAATTGGTGTCGATTGCTCTAATCACAAGATGAAGCTCGCCAAAGCACTAGACAAATCAGCATGGAGAGAGGAGCACAATCGTTGCAATGGTCCTAGAGAGAGAAAGACAACTGTAGAGGAGAGCTTAGAAGAACCCAATGCAGAGAAAAGACAATTTCATTCCAAGAATCGTTATGAAATTCTCAATGATCTTTTATCAAATTTGTATGAAAGTATTCCTTTTGTCCCTTCGTGACCTTTGTATAAGAAGATGATGACTTTCTCTGTAAAAACCATTGAAAATTAATATAAAAGACTACATTCTTATTTCTTTTGTTTTACAAAAGTGTTCATGGCATGAGAGCCCTTCTTTTGTTTTTATCTAAATCATGAATGATAATGAAAATTTTCCATTCCCTGTCCACATAAAAATTTACAACTTCATCGCCATTCTTCTCTAAAATACCAATTATCTCGTCTGAAAATCCTAGATCGAATAACTTCTCAAAAGCCACTTTGTGCTTCTATTTATCGATGACCCCTTCAAAAACTAGTCTTGCCCTTATCCTGCAACGAGGAGATATTCAGACAATTGTGCCAAACCCTCAATCTAAGCAGTGGTACAAAAATGACTAACTCTTAAGATCTTGGATCTGTGGAACTCTAAAATAGGATTTTTTTTGCTTGGTGATTGGAGTGGAAACTGCTCAAGACGTATGTATGTGGTTAGCTCGCCATTTCAATGAGTTTACAGTATCTCGTGAGTTTGTTTTAGAACTCAATTNNNTCCCTACAAAACCTTACTAAAGATAACAAAGTATGAGTGAATATCTCATACTGAGTGAATATTGTTAGATTTTTCCCTTTAGAGATAATGAAAGACTCGGGAAAGAAGAGATGATTGGTGCTACAAATTGTTGTAGCTTTTTGGTTTTTCCTTCTCTATTTATAGACTCATATTCACATAAGAGTTAACGATAATTAAATGCTACAAACTCCTAAAATTTCACAAAGACACTAAATACAAAGAATGACCAAGGTGCATGTATTGACCCATGACCTAGGTGCATGTATTGACCACATTAAAGTGGACACAAATTCACATACAAAGATTCATCCAACAATCTCCCCCGAATCTTTACGTGCAGAAACCGGGTTGACGAAGATCATGCTAATCCGAGAGCGTAGTTCCTGAAACTTCACTCGCCTAAGTGCCTTCGTTAAGATGTCTGCGAGCTGATCTTTGGTTTTGACGAAATCGGCGTTGATGCTCCTGTTCTCAGTGCAATCTCTGATGAAATGATATCCAAGATCGATATGCTTACTGCGATCGTGAAAAACAGGATTCTTGCTCAGCGCAAGGGCGGACTTGCTGTCCATCTTCAGCTTAACGACCTCGGGGCATCCCTTCCTTGAAGTTCGCTAAGTAGCCGAGCCAACCAGAGTCCTTGTGTAGCAGCTGTGGTAGCAGCAACGTACTCCTCTTCGCACGAGGACAAAGCCACCACCCTTTGCTTGAGAGACTGCCAACTCACCAAGCAATCACCAAGGAAGAATAACATACCACTAGTGCTCTTCCTTGTATCAATGTCACCAGCAAGATCGCTATCGCAATAGCCGATCAGCCGAGCGCCTCCAGCACGTCTCCGAAAATGCAACCCGAAGTGGATTGTGCCAGCAATGTAACGGAGAATGCGTTTCACCGCCACCATGTGCTCCTCCGTAGGTCTCTCCATGAAACGACTCACGAACCCAACTGCAAAAGCCACGTCAGGTCGTGTGTGGACGAGGTACCTCAGGCTCCCAAAAAGACGCCTATACATCGTGGCATCCATCTCTGGTGCTGTGCTATTGCGGCTAAGATTAAGCCGCTCCTCCATGGGGGTATCGGAGGGATTGCAACCCTCCAAGCCACCAAGGCGCAAAATCTGCGTCGCGTAATGCCCCTAGCACAAGCTGATTCCGCCTTGTTCCTGCAAAACCTCAAATACCAAGATAAAACAAAAGTAATCCAAGATCACTAATCTGGAATTGGATCATCATCTCCTCCTTGAACTGCTTAATGGCCACGTCGGACGATCCAGTGATGATGAGATCATCCACGTAAACCCCAACAAGCAGAGCCGCTCTGCCTTGGGCTCGTCAATACACCGCATGCTCATGCTCACTCTGCATGAAACCAAGCTGCTTCAGGGTGCTATCGAGCTTTGCGTTCCTTGCCCTTGGTGCTTGACGAAGGCCATAGAGCGCCTTACGCAAGCGGAGAACTTTGCCTTCTTCCCCAGGAACAAGAAATCCCGACGGTTGCTTCACGTACACCTCCTCCTTCAAATCGCCATTCAGGAAGGCAGATTTGACATCCATATGGTGAACGGACCACCCCTCCTGGGCTGTAAGAGCAAGTAGCAGACGAACGGACTCCATCCGAGCAACAAGTGCAAAGACTTCGTCAAAATCCACACCGGCATGCTCAACAAAGCCACGAGCAACGAGGCGTGCCTTGTGCTTGACCACCGCCCCGGCCTCGTTCCTCTTCACCTTCTAGACCCACTTGAGACCAATTGGAAGATGGCCCCGAGGAAGGTCCACAATCTCCCATGTCTGATTTCGCACCATGGCATCGATCTCCTCCTGCATCGCGGTTCGCCATGCCTCGTCGCTCTCTGCTTCAGTAAACGAGAAAGGCTCCCCTGGTGTTGCCAAGTGCAACTTTTCATCCTCCAACTCTTGAAAAAGGTGTCCAGGAGCTGGGACCTCGTCCCCATTCCCAAACAGGTTAGCCAAAGTATGATACCATAGAGGGGCATCAGGGGAATGCGCCGCATCACGCCTCGCGGAGTCGTCTTGCAGGGGCGTCACAAATTCAGGAACCAGAGCGCCTTGCGCCTCTGCTCCCAAGCCCTCTGCTCCATGGTCCTCAACTCACTGGTCCCCTACTCTCTGGACCTCTACTCCCCCCGAGCTCTGGCCTGGGCTCCTTGCTCCCCCAGAGCTCTGCTCACCTGGAATCCCCCCATCAACCACGTGACCAGGGGTTGGGTACACAATGGTGAAGATACTGGAAGACCTTTGGTCGTCGTTCGCAGTTTCCCATTCCTAGCCATGATCCTCATCAAAGGTGACATCTCGAGAGATATGCACACGCCGCGTTGTTGGATCCAAGACGCGGTATCCCTTCACTCCTTCTGTATATCCAATGAACACAACATGGAGGCTGCGATCATCTAGCTTTTGGAGTTGTCGCATGTCTTTTGTGTATGCCCTGCAACCAAAGACACGCAAGAAATGCACAGCAGGCTTACGCCCTGCCATGCCTCGTAAGGTGTCTTGCCCGGAAGACTCTTCGTGGGGGTTCGATTCAAGAGAAACACCACTGTGGTGACTGCTTCTCCCTAAAATTCCGTCGGCATGCCCCTCTGCTTCAATAGGGCACACGCCATGGCTACCACGGTCTGGTTCCACCGCTCCACTACACCGTTCTGCTGAGGAGTGTAGGGCGCGGAAAAATGACGAGTCACACCTTTCTCCGCATAGTAGGAGGCGAATTCAGTGGAAGTGAACTCGTCGCCGTTGTCTGTATGAAAAACTCTCAGTTTCCGTCCACTCTTACCTTCCACAACCGCCAGCCAACGCTTGATAGCCTTTGGTGCACTCCCCTTGTCAGCTAGGAGGACAACCCACATGTAACGGGTGGCATCGTCCACCAGCAACAAGAAGTAACGTTTGCCTTCTAGTGTTACCGGCGTGATAGGACCACATAGATCTCCATGGACGAGATCGAGTGGTGCCACAGCGCGGTACTTGGCCTCCTTTGGAAAAGCACCTCGTCGATGCTTCGTGATGATGCAAATGTCACACAACTGCTCCACGTGCTCAACCTGCGGAAGGCCCTTGACCAGACCATGTCGCCCCATCTTCTCTAAGGCGTCAAAGCTGATGTGCCCAAACCAATCATGCCAACGCCAAGCATCATCGCCATGACGCGCAGCAAGGCAAATCAGTTGAGCAATCTTCAATGAAAGGACGTACAAGCGATTTCGGCCACGTGAGACTTTCGTCAAAAGACGTTGTTGCTGATCCCAGATCCGCAACATTCCATCCTCAATCTCCACGTGCAACCCGTTCTCATCGAGCTGGCCAATGCTGTAGATTGAGTTTCTCAGGCACGGGATATAGTAGACCCCTGTCAGCACCTTGTGCTCCCCATGTCTACCTGCAAAAAACGATTGTACCACAACCTTTGATGTCAACAACAGAGCCATCACCAAACTTCACCGTGCCTACCACCGTCTGATCCAATTCATCAAAGACGTCGCTGCGACCCATCATGTGATTTGTGGCCCCTGTGTCCAGGTACCAACCCTCCATACTATCTTCGTCGACACTAGTACCAAGGAACGCCTGAGCACGTGGTTTCTTGATACATAGTGGTGGCGGGGTCTCCGAGTTGGTGACTTCGGAGATCTGTGCCATGAAAAGCGTCGGCTGGTCCACGATCTCCTCCACCTGAACCAAATTCGCCTGCTCCTTCTTGGGCTTGCGACAATCCCTTGCCCAATGACCACAACGCCTGCAGTTGTAGCACTTGTCATTCCTCGAATTGGTGCCACTGTCGCCGCCTTTCTTGCGTAACCTGCGAGGCTGGTGGTTGTTCACGTCCCATGCACATGCCGACTTGGAGCCCCGCTCCTTGGTACGTGTGGTCCACTGATCCTCAAGGAGATAGAGCTTGCCCCCCACGCCCTACATGGTGGCCTCTTGCTCATACCGCTCCTCCGCCACCTTTAACCTCCGGTAACCTCTTCCATAGAAAGCGTTGATAAATCAAGCAGCGTTTCAATTGAAAGAGCGATCTGAGAAAACCGGGGAGGAACTGCGCGCAGGTACTTCGCCACGACTTTGTACGCAGGTTCAGGATCACCAAGGGTAGAAAGTTGATTTACTAACCCATTTAGCCGCATGGCAAAATCGTCCACCGACTCGCCATCGAGAAATGCAATATTCTTGTATTGCTTCCTCACCTTCTGAGCGCTGGCCTGACGCGCCTGATCCGAGCCGACACGCATCTCCGCAATAGCGTCCCAAGCGGCATTTTCACTCTCTTTCACCGCGAGTGTGGAGATCATCTCGGGCGGTACACCTCGCAAGATTGCCTCTAACGCCATCTGATCCTCCTGCTCGTCGGTTGTGCCGTCCTCGATGGCTTCCCACAACAAGCGTGCACGAAGCAACACCTTCATGTGCAGCGACCACTCTCCATAGTTTGTCTTCGTGAGCATGGGAAACACCGCACTTCCCACCTCCTCGATCTCCCTCCGCGGAAACACCACCACCTCGCGCCCACCGTGGTCACTATCATCACGATGTCGCAGTCTCTCACATGGTGGTTGGGAGCGACGCCTCACTCCTTCACGTCGCGGACTATGGGACTGACCTTGAGTAGAACTCGACATCTCTCAAACTCTCGAACCAAGAAGCTCTGATACCAAATGTTAGATTTTGCCCTTTAGAGAGAATGAAAGACTCGAAAAAGGAGATATGATTGGTGCTAAAAATTGTTGTAGCTTTTTGGTTTTTCCTTCTCTATTTATAGACTCATATTTACATAAGAGTTAACGATAATTAAATGCTACAAACTCCTAAAATTCTACAAAGATACTAAATACAAAGAATGACCAAGGTGCATGTATTGACCCACCAAGGCGCATGTATTGACCACATTAAAGTGGACACAAATTCACACACAAAGATTCATCCAACAAATATATCAGAGAAGTTAATAATATTGTGATCGGTTAAGCTCTATCCGCAAACCAAGATCAGAGTCCATGAAAATATTTCAACTACTGCAAAGATTGGGCAGAGAATATGAGGCCTTTGCTATTTTCATACACACATCCATGCACAAACCTACTTTCCTATATATGATGAGGTTGTGTCTCAACTTTAGAGCTTATCCATTATCAATAAACACCAGAAACCTACTGAGATCTCTCCTCATCTTGCTTTCAATACCCAACTAGAGAACTATGAGTATCATAGATATGGAAATCAATCTTACAATAAAGGTTCCTCATGAGCCAGTTCTTACAGAGGCATAACTTACACCTCAAAGGGTAGAGGATTTCAACAACACAGTTTTCTAACTCAAATACTAGAGACACCAACACACATCCTACAAACTCTACCATACCAATCTGCTAAATTTGTGGTAAACCAGGTCATAATGCCCTCCGCCATTAGCATTGTTTGACAATTCCTTCCAAACTATCGACACTCCTCAAGCTTTAGATAAATTCCACATCTATAATCCTAATTCTAATGAAAGGTCCCTAACTCTTGGCATCATCCCATGTTATCAATTTCCTTTAGATGGTCCAACAGTTTCAGTCCTACATTGGCCTTTATAATGTCACGGTGGGAGATGGCAACTAATTGCGGTAGTAACTCAATTAGATACTCTACCTTTGAATGGTGCACTGGGTGTTCCTTCCATACATCGATCCATTTTTTCAGTTTTCCAACTTACTTCTAAGTACCCCCTGGTTCTTCATTTTCTACTCTGATGGTGTGATTGTGAAGGACCTGATTAGATAGAAAGGTATGGCTCAAAGAAAGATGCATAATGGAGTATATGTGCTTGGGAGTCGGCCACTTCAAACTCATTATTCTATGATGCAAAGGATAGCTTCTGAGGATATATGGCATCAGTGCCTAGATCATAATCATCTTCAAGTTATGCAGAAGATTCATAACAACAATAATATTCGGATTAGTACTAGAAGTTCTGATGTTTGCTCTTCTTGTCAACTTGGGTGAACCTCTTGTTACCTTTCTCTCCTTCTTTTCTAAAACATGTACAGCTTCTTAAGGTTATCAACTGCGATCTTTAGGTCCATCACCTGTAACATCAACTCAATCGTTTAAATATTATGTTATTTTCTTGGATCAACACTCCCATTATTGTTGGTTTTATCCTTCAACAAAGAAAGTCAGATTCTACTCTATATTCTTTCAAATTGAGAGGCTCATTAAGAACCAGTTAAGCAAGAAATTTAAAGCATTTTAGTGTGATGAATAAGATGAATTACAAGCAAAACATTCTTACAACATTTGAGTACTTGTGGAATTAAACTACACATGTCTAGTCTTTACACTCCTCGATATATGAATTGTGTAACTAAACCTTTCCATGTTATTTTGATCTAGTCTTCCTTTGTCACTTTAGATTGAAGCCTTCTTCACGACTAATTTACTCTCCAATTTGCTACCCTCATATGTCCATCACTACAAAGACAATCATTTCTCTTTATTTAATGGGTTTAATCTTGATTATTCAGTTCTTAGGGTCTTTGGTTGTTCATGTTATCCATGTCTCAAATTAATCTAAAGACCCTTCATTATGTGTTTCTTGGTTATAATAAGAAAAATATAAGGCCTATAAATTTTATTAATCTTAATGGTAGAATGTATATAACAGGCCATGTGATCTTGGATGAAAACTATTTTCCCTATGAGACCATTTACATTCATTTCAACATGGTTCCTCAAACTCCTTCGATGCAAGCTTGACAAAAATGGTCTCTACAGCAATCTTCGATCACTATTATTGTCATCAGGTCTTTAGTCTCTCAATCGTTTTAGTTGCTTCCAGATGTTCTGGTTTAAACTTTCATTTCATCTCAATTATCCTCAGTTATTATTGAACAACTCAATGACTCCTCTATCTCAAAGTACATATCATCTCCCTCTCTTCAAATCCATGTCGGTTCTACTCACCCCATGGTGACAAAAGAGAAGGCAAGTATTGTGAAGCCTAATCCCAAGTGTGTTGTGCATCATATTTTTGCAGTTCTACTGACACCAAAATCAATTTCTCTACGCTAAAGCATTCCGGATGGCATGCTACTAGGCTTGAGGAATTTTCTCTACAAAATAACAACATTTGGTCGTTGTATCCCATCACCTAACATGAGTATCTTAAGTTGTAAATGTGTCTTCAAGACCAAGTTGTGCTTAGATTGTTCACTTGATCGAATGAAAGCTTGATTTGTTGTTAGAAACTTCCATCAAGAGGCAGGGTACATTTTCTTGAAAATTATAATGTTGTTGTCAAACAACAACCATTAGAATCATTTTTTCATTAACTTTGACTCAACATTGGTAGATTCTTCAATTATACTAGATGTTAGCAATGCATTCTTGTATGGTGAGCTCCAAAAGCAATTGTTTATGGCACAACCTCATGGTTTGATTGATAACCGATTCCCACATCATGTATGCAAATTAAACAAAGATTTTCTATGGCCTTAAATAGGTATCATAGTTCAACAAATTTAGTGAATATCTTCTTGAATTTGGTTTTTTAAGTAGTGCAAGAGACCCCTCCCTGTTCATTTTTCAAAGAGCATGTGATATTTTGTTCTAATCTATATCGACGATATCACACTCACAGTGTCATTCTCTACCTTGATCACTACATTAGTTGAAAATCTCACTTCCAGGTTTTCGATGAAGAATCTTGGACAATTTCATTATTTTCAGGTATGCATGCTCAATTCTATCCATCTGATTTATTTCTTTCTATACAATAATATGCATATGAATTATGAGCTCATGCATCCATGTTGGAGTGCAAACCTCTTCTCATACCTCTGCCATTTAAACAAGTCATTACTAAAGCAGATGCATATAGAAGCTTGGTTGGTGCTTTACAGTAGTAGACACTCACACGATCAATCTTAGCTTTGCATGACTTGGGGTGATTGAAGCGCAACCAACCATCTTATATTGTGATAATTTGTCAGCGATTTGCCTCTCGGCAAATCTTATGTTTCACAAACGTTCAAACATGTTGAAATACATTACCATTTTATTATATAGAAGGTGGCATTGGAATCGTTTGTCACCAAACATGTTTCTTCCGACCTTCAAATTATCGATATCTTTACCAAGTCTCTTCCCAAGAATCAGTTCATGGTTTTAGGAATTAAATTTGGTCATAGTGTATCATCCGAAAAAATTTTGAGGAGGATATTAACCTATCTCAGTAACTCCCACCGATAACGGTAGAATCTCAGTCTTTTTTACCTAAACAGAGCATAATGCAGTAGAATGCAGAGTAAAGAAGCTCAACTATTGGACAATTTGCAGACTAACATCGATTATTCTAATCATAAGGAAGATTAGACAAATCAGCCTGGAGAGTGGAACACAACCGTTGAATGGTCCTGGAAAGAGAAAGACAATTCCTCTTATCGTTCATGACATTTCCTATACAATGACTTCCTTTGTAAAAACCATTAAAACTCAATTTGAAAAACTAAATTCTTATTTCCTCTGATTTTCGAATGTGTTCATGCTGAAAGTATTATGTCGTTTATGTAATATTTTCAATAGTTTGGGTTTAAGTAGTAATTATTAAATAGTTAATAATTATAAATAAACGAAAACGAGTTTTCGTTATCATATTATTCTAAAACTAAAAACCCTAGCCGTCAGAAAGAAAACCGAAGAACGAAAAACAGTTTTCGTTCTTCCCGAATTCCGCATCAAAGCAGATTCGATCTCGCTCGATGTATGGGATCCCTTCAGGGATTCTCCATTCTCGTCGTCGTGACTTTCTCGGGAAAACTCGGCGATAGTAAACGCACGCGTGGACTGGAGGGAGACGCCGGAGGCGCACGTGTTCAAAGCTGACCTTCCAGGGATGAAGAAAGAAGAGGTGAAGGTTGAGGTGGAAGACGACAGTGTGCTGAAGATCAGCGGAGAGAGAAACGTGGAGAAAGAGGAGAAGAATGAGATGTGGCATCGCGTGGAGAGATCGAGCGGGAAATTCTCCAGGAGATTCAGGCTGCCGAAGAATGTGAAGATGAATGAGGTAAAGGCTTCGATGGAGAACGGTGTGCTGACAGTGACGGTTCCTAAGGTGGAGGCGAAGAAGCCTGACGTAAAATCCATTGAGATCTCTGGCTAAGCACGTAATTGGAGATGTTATCTGAATCTATTCTGATGTTTGTCCTTGTTATGGCCGCCGTGTATCTTGGTTTGTGAGAAGTTCATTGTCTGTAATAAAAGTAAGTTTGTGTTTCAACGTGAGAAGATACCCTGGCCCTTTCCGACCTCCAGTATCATCAGATATCCAATAAATCTCTATTACCATCATAGACTATATTCTCATCACTCATGCCAACTAGAAATAAATTTAAACTTTGTTCATATATTTATACTAAAAAAAATTAGAATTACCTGATTTACGTTTTAATAGATATAGATATCACTATATAATATTTATTATGTATAGCTTTGGTTTTAATGTGCACCTCACAAACACTGAATTATTTAAATAAAATAATCTAATGTTTAATTTTTTATTGATAAATTTAAATCTAATTAAATTCAAAATTAACTTCAAATTTTAAAATTATTCAATTTATAATTTATGTTATTCTGAAATGCGTACAGTATAATTGAAATATTTGAATTATGATGAACTAGATATTTATATTATGTTGGATGGAATTAAGTCAAATAAAATGTAAAAATTAATTAATATCATATATAAAATAACATAATATAATAAATAATATGTAGTTATTGTAAAACATTTTGTATATATATATATACTATATAGACAGAAGCAAAATAATAGATTTTTATCTTTCAGAATGTATCAGATTCCATTTGATCATTACAACCAAGCCAAAAGAAAGATCATGCTTTAACCACTGTGATGCCATCGTCCATCACTCGTGGCTCACCAAGATTTATCAGCGCCTTCGTCAAACTCACCGGAGTTAACCACTCGGAAATCCAGCTGCTTCTGATGCTTCGTCCGCCTTCTTTCATCAAACTCATTCCATCCATCGTACTGCCACAGTCCCTTTTCCGTTAGCTCCACAGACTCATTTGAACACACGAGATTAGGGCTGAAAGAATAACTAACCTGTCGTAGAAACTCCACTGTGATCTCTGTGTTATGGAGACCTAAGGTGGAAAGCTGCGAACATTCCTTGAATAAGGCTGAAGGTAGCGACTTTACCCCCGTGTTGCTCAGCTCAAGCGTCTTAACGTGAAGAAACATACAAGATTGATTCTCGCAGTATGATGGTACAAGGATGAGTGGATAAAAAGCTGTTACCTTTAGATTGCGTAGATTGGAAAATGTCTCTGGCAGTTCCGACAGAAGATTTGCCGATAGATCAACCTGCATAGCCAAACAACGGTGAATTTTTTGCTTTACCTGAGTTTGTATCATCCAGCCAGAGAAAAGTAGCCTAGACAAGAGTTTCACCAATGATCTACGTCTACTTGGTGACATGGGTGTTCAACAATTGCATCAGTACACCCTGAGACACCAACTAATTCTAATTTTAGTATAATCTTCACTGTTCTTCCACAAATTTGTTGTCAATAAGATATTGAACCTTGGGTGAAAAATCCATTTGGATTTCAGTAATATCTCAGAAGGGAATGAATGTAGGGTATTCACTTTTATAGTAAGGTATTCTAGATTGGTTCTGATAAGTAACTGTCATGGTTGACTTCTGTGTCGCTTCATGATATCATTCACAAAAATACTGGCCGTGGTGCCTTTTTATAGAAAATCCCATGTTGCAAAATTTACCAGGTTAGGCATGGTGTACCCAAATGAAAAAGACATAAAGTTCTACCTCCACGAGCGAAGTACAGTCTCCAATACTTGCAGGGAGGTTACTTATCCTGCAGCAAGGAACCAAACAAGACGCTTCAAAAAGTTTTTTTTTTTTGGTGGGCAAAAGGTAAAGACGGTAGGAATCACTTACCTGTTATTGTTGGTTTTCAATATCTCAAGCTGCGAAAGAAGTCCCAATTCGGTAGGAATACTTGACAATTTGTTGTTGGCAACTTCAAGCTGTCTTAGAGATGCCAATGAACCCACCACAGATGGTAGAGTTGTTAGACTGCACAAAACCATCACACCCTTTTCAGCATAGTTCTAAGCTTGCCAAGAGGCATCACTTTAAAGAAAACTATCGATGCAATGGCTCCGTGATCGGGGTGCTTGGAACAGCCGCCAGTTATGATCCAGCCTTTAGCCAAACCAGATGTTGGAGTTAACTTCAATTTCTTTATAAGGAAGCTCAAATAAATCTAGGCATTTTTTCACGAAGACAACACAGTCTTTTTCAAAACAAAACACTAACACTAGCGTCTAAGCACCGAGTGGAAGAACATTTTGAAGATTATCAAAGCCCCATATATGAAATTCGCTTTGGCCTCAACTCTGATGTTAATCACAGCTCTTACCAAATAAGTTAGCAAAGAGAAGATCTATGACAACAAGTGCGATGACTCACTTGTTATGGCTAATGCACAGAAAAGTTAGACGCTTCAAAGACGCTATCCCTTCCCACTGAATGGATTCATCAGACAGACCATTTCCTTGGAGGAACAGCTTCTATAGAAAGATTCAGATACTATTGCATCATCCATAAAGCTTGAATAAACAAAAGCAGCTAGAAAGCATACAGCCTTACCTGCATCGAACTGAAACAGCTGATTCGTCCGGGCACACTTTGAATGAAGTTATTGCTGACATCAAGTACCCTAGCTATGGAACCACAGTCCCAAACCTCTTCAGGTATATTCTTTTCCCAAACAAAAAGCACCCAATGTATTAACAGTTGAGCCAACAAAATATCAGATCAGCTGGTACTAAAAACGTGGTGGTTTATCTTATACTGAGAATAAATAAATCATAAAACCAACCAAACTCCCAAATTACAGATGATACGAAGATTCTGGTGGGGATGATATCACCCAAACAGTGGGTTTATAAGAGTTACATGATACAGACACTTGCATAAAACCTCCTGTGCATACCTTCAGATTGCATTGTGCTAGAGCAATAACTCTGGTTGCATTCCATCGTTCAATTCTCTTCTTGTCAATAAGACCTCCTGGCTTCGTTCCTTCTGCTCTGTCTGATACAACAGTCCTTGATATTGGCAGTGTCTTAGCGTCCTTAAGTATCGGACCTTCCTGTTCATGTGAAGCCATTAGATTATCCCCTTAAAGAAGTTCTTTTCCTCCAATCAGATTGTCTTTTGAATCATATAAAGTTTCATCAGCCTGAGAAAATATCTAATGCGTGATCCATTTCTCTCCTACTCGGCTAAAGAATGAACGAAGAACATACTTAGGCGAGACATAATGAAAGTATAAGAAGTTACCCCTTGGTGTAAACCTTGAGACGCCACTAACATAATCTTTGCTCCATTTACCACCTCTGATTGCCTCAACGTCGACGAGTCAACCAAAACCTTCCCTTTTCCATGTAACAATCGAAATGTGAAAGAACCCATAAACTGTATCAGTAGAAAATCAAGAACCAAGAAAACACACTGGTATACACTAAAATTTTAGCTCAATATACGATCAAACACGTAGAGATCACGGAGCGAGAGAGAGATAGTTGCGATTGGAACCTTTGAAAATGAGCTTTTGGCCTCGGGGAAGAACGTTGGTGATGGGTTGAAGAAGGGATTTCAGGTCCTTGACTGTAGAATCCACTGACAGAGACACGGGTATGGATTTCCCTCCGAGCTTGACGTTCACGTTAATGGTCTGATCTCCGACATCCATTATCTCTGTACCTCGGCTCGCCGTTCTGCTTCGCCTTGTGATTTACTTCGTCGCCTGAGATAGCAAACGAAGCACTCGAGTCCTTATGGGCCTTTTAAAGGCATAAATACATCTTTCAAATGCCCAGTAAGAGTCCATAAATATAAAGAAACAAGTCATTTGTTTTTTTTTTATATAAAGAAGCATTTAGTGTTTAAATATTTTATTTTAAAAAAATTAAAATTAAAGAAAACCTATTCTTTAAATTTAAAAAAAACAGAAAAAAATTAGCTTGCAAAATATAAATTTGTTATGACATCTAAAAAATATAATAATTATCCTTTAATTATATATTTGATATTAGGAACTATTAAAACCCTGGACAATTGACCACAATAGCGGGAAGAATAGTTAATCTTATATGGTCTTTAATATTTTGATATTTAATTTTAATATCTCAACCCGTTGCATAAAAAAATAATACTATAAATTATAGCAAAAAAAGGAAGATTTGCACTTGAAGTAAACATGTTGAAAAACTATAAAACAAACATATACATATATATATTATATACTTGGTGCTATATACACATTTATATACAAAAAAACTCGGGATAAGCTTAGCACTCCGGCCAAACAGGAGGCTATTTCTCCCATGTCTCATGCTAATGCAGGGGTCACGCAGCCATTTACAGCATCTTCAGAATCCAAAGCTTATACTTTTCCATGAACAGATAGACAAGACTTGGTCCGATCAAATCAGCATCGTATAGCCTCTTGCATAGACTCATATACGCTTGGACGTCTCTCGGCTGTTCAATCTTCCTCATCATCCCTTGCATCACCGCCACTCGATCTATATACTCGGGGCACAAACCCGAGTTGATCATCCTTATTAATGTCTCAGCAGCCTCTTCGAAATGCCCTCCTTTCACATAGCCTCTGAGCAACCAAGATAGAGTCTTCTTCTTTCGCATAGATCCCGTGAAATCAACACGTGCCAGCAGCCGCGAAACTGCATTTAGCTCCTTTTGTGAAGCGCAGATCGCCAGGACAATGTCATGGAGGTCTGCCTCAGGTTCTCTGCCCACAAGTTTCATCTCCCATAGCTGTCGTTCTGCCTCGGGTCCACGTCCTGCGCATATGTACATTGCAAGGAGTCTCTCATGGACTGCTCCCAGAAAGGAAGCGTCTTGGCTCTCCTGAATCGCCCAGCTGGCTATTTTTAGACCATTGGATATAAGTTCCGACTGATATTTCTGGATGAGTTCTGTGCCGTTTTCATCAAGTTCTGCGATTAGGCCGGTCTTGGTGAAACGTTTCAAGCTGCGTAGAGCTTTTGCGAAGCTGCTTAGCTCTTTCACAATGGCTGTCATTGCAATGAGGTGGCTGTAAGCTTCTGGCTTTAAACCGGAGAGTCTTAGATTGACAACCAAATCAATGGCCTTTTTGTACTCGCCATCAACCTGATAGAAGAAAGACATTGCCACGTTACACAAGAGCAAACACACTTTGAATATCTACTTTCCTAAACAATCAAGCTCAGGTTGGATACAGTGATAGTTGTGAATACACACTCAGAGAGGACTTAGATTATAGGAGATAAGTTCATTCTTGAGAGGGTAACACATATGATAGCCTAAAGCAAAGCTTATCCAAGAAATTCAAAGAAAAACCAAACCAAGTGGTCGTAGTAAACCTATCCAGACATGAACCAGGTTAGCAAAACACAACCCACTCAGGTGGTTGTACTAAACCCTACCGTCTGACCAAACTGAATTCTAGTGGTTTCAATAATTGATTCAAGACTAGGATATTACCATCATCTTCCAAGCAAGATACCCAGTTGCTCCGCCTTTCCTTCCTTCTGCACCATCGTCTCCACGAACAGAGTAATCAGAATTATGTCTCCTCCTCAAAATCTCCTTCACAAACAAAACCGCTTTTTCCTTCTTCTCCATCTCCCAATACAAAGCAATCGCCTTCTCGATCATACTAAATCCGGGTTTCAACCCAACACATTCCATATCATTCAATAAGTCGAACACTTGGGCTGCGTCGCAATCCTCCTGTATCAATTTCTTCACCCAACCACACATGATGGAAACCATGAGCTCCATAGTCTCTTCGTCAACCCTATTTTCCTTCTTCAGCCACTCGAAAACTTCGAGTGCGCACCACGAATCCCGACCGTCTTGTGCGAAGTAGACCAGAACCAGTTGGAGTTCTCTCGAAGACAAACGGTGGTTCATCTCTTCGAGAATGTCCGATGGTTCTCTTGTCATCCTCTCTAATTCCTCTATCGCCGCGTGAAACCCTTCGCTGACTTCTTCTTCGTCTTCTTCACTCGTGATGAACTGGTCGAGTTCGACGGAGCGAGACAATCTGAGTTCGCGAAATTTCCGGGCTGGCGAGCTAGAATTTCGGTGGCACCGAATTCTGGAACTGCGTTTTACAGAGAAACTCCGGTGAATTCGGGGATGAACTAAGCGGTTTCGCCGAAGAGTAATCGGGGCCAGATAGGTTAAGTTCAATTCGGTCAACGAAGCAAATCCACGAGCAGATGCCATTATACAGAGAGAAACACACAAGAAGACTGAACCAAGAGGAGAAACAACTTCCCGGAGAGAGCTTAAAGCTTCAATCCTTCCGAAATTCGACGCTCGTCGATTTCCTTCTGAAGGATTTCTTGGAGGACAAACGGAAAAGCAAGGAAAAACAGAGAAAGGGAGAATAAGAAGTAGAAGAAATGAGGGAAGCCATCAACGAAATAGATTCGTTTCTTCAATCAAGCCAAATCGAATCATAAACCCGAAATGAGGATAACAAGAGTCAAGTTGTCTCATGTTTGGAATTCGGTGGCTATTAAATGAGTCATAAGGGCAAAAGACGTACGTGGCCTTGGCAATGACGCATGTTGTGCCGCTCGCATGTGAATAATGGATGATGTTCATAATATTTTTAGGCAATTGGCGTCAAAACCCTAGCTTCTCCTGGATTTTTTATTTATCCCTTGAATTAGACTGGCTTTCTATATATACACATGTATTTATATATATATAGTTGCAATATTCTATTTAATACTCGCCTCAATAATCAATAACGTAATGATTATCATACAGAAGTTTTGGGCTGAAAAAATTTGAGACTTACTTCAATTAGTCTCTTGGGCTATTTAATACTCGACTCAAATAATGTAAAGCTTATACCAAAAATCACAAAGTAAGCCCACAAATTCTCCTAAAAGGCCTTGCTTACATTTTTCTTTTGGTAAAACTCTTATTCCCATCCAAAATTTGGGTACTTTGCCTATTCCCCTCATCTATCACATTCATCCTATTTCTCCCTCATGTATCACCCTTAATCCTATTCCCTCTCAAGTTTTTTAATTCATCCTATTCCCCAACACTGTTTAAAATTCTGTTAAATAACCAGAATTTTGACCCAAACCCTAAAAAACTATCAATTTTGACCCGATTTTATACCCAATTGTGACCCGACCCGACCAAACTATCAACCCGATTTTATACCCAATTGTGACCCGACCCGACCAAAATTAAAATTGAATTAAATCTGGTTTATCCAATTATTAACCCGATCCGGTTTAATATAATTTTGACCGGTTTACTGAATTTTGACCCAATTTATTATAATTTTGACCCGGTTTACTGAAATTTTGGCTCGGTTTTGGTGAAATTGACCCGGTTTCTCCCGGTTTTGCTGGAATTTTTACCCGGTTTGCTAAAATTGATCCGGTTTTGACCCGATTTTGTTGTAAGTGACCCCGTTTTGTTGAAATTGACCCGGTTTTCTCCCGGTTTTGCTGGAATATTTATCCGGTTTGCTGAAATTGATCCAGTTTTGACCCGGTTTTGTTGAAATTGACTCCGTTTTGTTGAAATTGATTCGATTTTTTCCGGTTTTGCTCGAATTTTTATCACTATTGAATTACGTTTGCTGAAATAGGTCAGATTCGGATTAAACATGTCTATTCATGTAATAATATTTTGTATATAAATTTTTTATCATTTTATATTTATATAATATATATATATACGATATTATAATTAATATATTAATATGAAAAATAATAATTTATGAAAATAAAATTCGCGATATATTTAAAAAACATTTTGAACCCGAAACCGAAAATCTGTAGAAGCGCCAAGTAGTAGTTAAGCAAACCGAATAAATATTCCAGCAAAACCGGGAGAAAACCGGGTCAATTTCAACAAAACGGGGTCAATTTCAACAAAACCGGATCAAAACCGGATCAATTTCAGCAAACCGGATAAAAATTCCAGCAAAACCGGGAGAAACCGGGTCAATTTCACCAAAATCGGGCCAAAATTTCAGTAAATCGGGTCAAAATTATAATAAATTGGGTCAAAATTCAGTAAACCAGTTAAAATTATATTAAACCGGACCGGGTTAATAATTGGGTAAACCAGATTTAATTCAATTTTAATTTTGGTCGGGTCGGGTCGGGTCAAAATTGGGTATAAAATCGGGTCAAAATTGATAGTTTTTAGGGTTTGACAGAATTTTAAACAGTGTGGGGGAATAGGATGAATTAGAAAACTTGAGGGGGGAATAGGATTAGGGGTGATACATGAGGGGGAAATAGGATGAGTGTGATAGATGAGGGGTGAATAAACAAAGTACCCAAACTTTGGGTGGGAATAGGAGTTTTACCATTTTCTTTTTGATTGAAATACATTAAATGCGATATTCACTGTCGAATTAACCGACATTCATCCGATGGTCACAAATAAATTCCCCCTTGCTTTTTTTTCCTTTGAAAAGGGGTTGTTACCTGTTACATGAGGCCTCTATAATAGAGGATATTTGGAGAAATTCTTTCAAAGTGTAAATTTTCCGACTTCTTTTGAAATTACAAATCTTCCAAACTGATCATAGAGATCCTCCTCTTGTGAATCTCTACAATGTAAAAATTTTGACCATGTCTCGAAATGGAATGTAAAGAAAAGGTATTGGAAATTCAAACAAATCATCAACTTTCTGGCCAATTGATTTATCCAAGGATCCTTGTTATATAAAGAGATGGCATGCACATGCCCTCTTTAGTCCCAATGATTGTTGTTATATAAAAATGGATGTGTTGAAAATTCAAATAAATTCATCGTTTTTAGACCCAATCGATCCGGTTTAAACCCATAATGTAAAGACAATGTTTATTGGAAATTCAAACAAAATATACCATGTCTAGACCCATTTGAGTTGTCTCAAATCCTTGTTATGTAGAAATAGAGTTTGTTGGGATTCTAGATAATCATACCCTCTTTAGTCCCAATGATTGTTGTTATGCAAAAAGATGTGTTGAGAATTGAAGTAAAATGATCGTCTCTAGACCCAATCGATTCGGTCTAAACCTATAATGTAAAGACAATGTTTATTGGGAATCCATACAAAATATACCATGTCTATAGAAAGAGAGTTTGTTGGGATTCTAGATAATCATACCCTCTTTAGTCCCAATGATTGTTGTTATGTAAAAAAGGATGTGTTGAGAATTCAAGTAAACTGATCGTCTCTAGATCCAATCGATCCGGTCTAAAGACTGTAAAACAAGCTCAAAAAAGAGGAGGCCCATGTAGCCCAAGAAGAAGAAACTCTCCTGTAGGGGTGGTCAATCCGGGTTACCCGATCGATCCGAACCGGACCGACCTAAACAATCCGAATCGTTTGGAATATGGGGTATCCTAAAAATCCATATGCATTCAAATTTCAGAACCTGTTCGGATTCGGGTCGGTCCAGTTCGTGTTCGAGTAAAATCCGAGAAACTCGAACAATCCAATTTAAAGAATAAAACATAATTTAAATTTTTTAAAAAAATATATATAAACACTAAAAAATACTAGTAGATTTTATTATATATATATATATTATAATTATATTTGTTATTTGTTTATATAAAAAAAATTATCCAAAGAATTCTAAAACCGAATAACCCAAATTATGTATAATTCCAAAAAAATCCGAATCCAAATTATGTACAGTTGCCCCACGAACCAAAGCATCATTTTGACCAAAACTCGAGTCTAAAACGACTTTGTCTATGCCGCCATTAGTCACACCACCTTTTCCTACGATTGAGACGGTGGTTCGACCAAAGTATAAGTCAAACCAAGCTCTGTTGATGTACCTAACCGCATCGGGTGTCTTGTCAAAGGATGTAGCGAATAGGTCAAAGCTAAAAACGAGCCAAATGTTATTGTCCTCACCTATGACATGCCACAGATTTTCTACACCTCTACAGATGTCCACTTCGACAAAATCCATCTATCTGTCAGTAGTGGTTGAAGCTCAAAAGGGGAGGAAACATGCTCATTAGATTCAATTGTTAGAATACAAGACACTCTCCCATCTTGGTAAGGAGGAGATCGATGTTGGATGATGGATTCTCGGCACAAGGGTGAACAATCACATGACAAGGTATCCACATACATTTGTGGATCTGGAAAAAATCGTGAAAGGGATGTGCGATTTGGAGATGATTTTGTAGCAAAGATTGAAGATTGTAGCACAATGTTGTTCGCATGTAAGACCGACGAACATAGAACATTAACCATCGTGTATTTTATTCCTTACTTGACCACCAACTTCATTAGTGTGGAAAAACTTGATGAGATCACATATCAGGTGCATATAAATGGTGGAGAGAGGAAAATTTTGTGAGCCAAACAAGCGCCTTTTTTCAAAATTCAAGCGTGCACCAAACCGCTGATATGTTCTTCACATTAGAATTACATGTGCAACGTGTTTAATGGCATGTGGTTGAGAGAACACCTTTGGCATGCGAGATTTGGTCATATCAATTTTCTGGCTTTCAGGAAGATGGCTCGAGATGAGATGGTATAAGGACTTCTTCATATTGAGTAAGTGAACCAACTATGTGAAAGATGTGGTTCTATAACACCCACAACATCGAGCTAAAAGAAGTATTTTCTATTTGTGGATGATCATAGTCGTTTCATGTGGATAGAACTGCTATAGTCGCAAAATCAAGCTGGATCTACTATCAGACAGTTTCAGAATGTCGCGGAGGCTGAATATAGGTAGAAGTTGGGTACATTACGAACATATCGAGGAGGAGAGTTCAACTCATTAAAATTTATCGAGTATTGTGCAGAACACGATGTATGACGACAACTCAGTACACCGTATTCCCCACAACATAATGGCATGGTAGAACGTAGAAACTCCATGGTTGTAGGAATGACCCGCAACATGCTCAAGGCAAAAGAATTATCTGGATGATTCTGGGGCAAGGCGGTTACTATGATAGTTTACATCTTAAATTGTTTACCGACAAAGAGTGTTAAGGCATGACACTTTATGAGGCTTGGTATGGCAAGAAATCAGTAGTCCACCATCTGCAGACTATTGGGTGTATTGTCCATATGAAGATATAACATCGAATTTGAAGAAGCTTGAGGATAGAAGTTGACTGATGATTTTCTTCGGATATGAGCGAGGGTCAAAAGATTACCGAGCTTACACTACTAAAAACATGTAAATATCAATGGATGGATCGACAGATTTTTCCATTGAAATATTTACCAACGGATTCCAATGGATCCGTCCGTTGAATTTTTTACTAACGGATTCCGTTGAACTATTTACCAACAGATTCCAACGAATGCATCCATGGAAAATATTTACCAACAGATTCCATGATGAACCGTTGAAAATCCTTAAGTTTATCAGCGAATGACCGTTGCAATTTTTTCAAATTTCTAACGGACATCCGTTGAAATTTCCAAAATTCCAACGGATGCCCCTTGGAAAAAATCATATTACAAATTTCTGCACCTAACTATCTTATTTGTTTCAACGGGCATCCGTTGGCATTTTCAACGGTCATCCGTTGAAATTTCCAACTGTGCCCTTTGGAAAAAATCATAATTACAAAATTTCAACGGATGAATCCGTTTTCATATTTTCAATGGGTATCAGTTCGAAATTTCAACGGATACCCCTTAGAAAAAACGAAAGGTTGTGATTTGAAAACATTTTATAGAACATCAATTTCAACGAGCATCCGTTGAAATTTCCAATAGATGTCCGATGAAATTTAGGGTATTTAAGATGTTGAACAATTAATTTTTAAGATATTCATCAAAACCTCTCATATCCTATCAAAACCTCTCCCAAACGATTTAGACACCATACACTATGATGATTGAACGATTCATCGGTCATAAAAGGATAGTTGGCTAGTTTTGGTGGAACTCCGCCATAATTTATTTTCACAATGCGAGATAAAAGAGAAGAATACAAAGTTTTAGATGATTTATATGATATGGTATTTTATTTATATTGTTTGTTTTAAATATTAAATTAAAATTTGTTATAGATTTTGAATTAATATCTTAAGTTTAATATTTATTAAAAAATTATTTTTTAAATTCGCCATAAAACCATCAGATGTCCTTTGATTATACAATCATAACATCAAGAGACATTTGTTTGATATATTTAAAATTTATGCTAAAAAATATCAACGAGCATCCGTTGGCAATTTCCAATTTTTTCGCTAAATTTTTTAATGTGCATAGTTATTCCAACGGGCATTTGTTGAAATATTCAACAGACATCCGTTAAAATTTCTAATGGATGCTCGTTGGAAATATCCGTTAGAAATTTCAACAGCCTTATCCGTTAAAATCCGTTGATATTTTTCAACGGATTTTGGTCGTTAAAACTCCGTTGGAAATTGCAATGCATGTTTTCAACGATCGGTTACCAACAGTCTAGAATCCGTTGAAAATGACTTATTTCAACGGAAAAATTATCATTTCCAACGAATTTAGTCGTTGAAAATAATATATTTTTTGTAGTGTTATGATCCTACCATGAGACATGTTCATGTGACATAAGACGTAATGTTCAATGAATCCAGATAGTGGAAATGGAACAACAAGGAGTTAGGAGATGATGACTCAGATGAAGATGAGTTTGAGATAGTGCATTGGCATGGTAGCTCGAAAAGGACGGAACCAACTAGCACCACTAACCCACCTACAACAACGCCAAATAGGGTAGTAGATCTCATTCCCAAGGGGTTGAAGTTGTGATGTCAAGTTTACATCCCACGGTTGCAATAAAAAAGGTCGAATTCATCTCTCCACTTGGGTTCCCAAGAGAGGAACTTGATGTCGAGTATGTTAACGAACCACTACGATACCATGTGATGGACGCATACTTAGAGGGGGAGATCCACCAGTTCTTGCGATATATGAGCTTAATCAGAATGAGTTATACACCGTGACTAAAGAGGAGCCTACATCACTAATTGAAGTTGAGAAGAATCTGAGTTGGAAAGAGGCGATGATAGAGGTGCTATGATTTATTGAGGAGAATCATACTTGGCCACTTACTGATTTACCTAAAAGACGATGAACAATCGGTCTGAAGTGGGTGTTCAAGGTAAAAACGGATAAGCATGGAATGATGGTAAGATACAAAGCAAGACTCTTTGTGAAAGGATACGTACAACACCATGGCATTGATTATGACGAAGCCTTTCCACCGATGGCATGTATGGAAGCTTTACGTCTTCTCTTTGCATTAACGACACATGAAGGGTGATAAGTTCATCATATGGACATCAAATCTATGTTCCTAAGCAGGGATCTTCATGACGAGTTCTATGTAGAGCATCCATCAGGTTTTATTGAAAAAAGGAATGAACACAAAGTTTTTAAGCTTCATAAAGCCTTGTACGATCTTCATCAAGCTCCACGAGCCTGGAACCAGAAGCTGAATGAGTAGTTGATATCCTTAGGGTTTAAGAATTTTCCATCGAAACATGCTATCTACACTCGATGAGATGGAATTGAGAGGCTTATGTTGGGTGTGTACATTAATGATTTGGTAATCACTAGTATCAATTGCAAAAACATTTTGGCATTCAAGAAGGAAATGTCTGACTTCTTAAAAAAATGAATGATTTAGGGCTACTATAGGCAGGAATGAAGTAAAACACTAGAATGATTGTATCTTGCTCAGTCAAAGAGCATACGCAACTACGATTCTGGAGAAAGGAGGAGTGACGACTATAACCCTTCTCAAGTATCATTGGAACCACGTGCAATGTTGCATTTCTGGTGATTATTTCTTGGCTTTATTTTTTATGTAACAAAATAACTAAATATTAGTTGAACTGGTCTTTAAGATTTGTCAATAGTGGTATGAAAACATGTATTCTAAACCCAAATTCTTGTAAGAAGCTATTATAAATAAAAACAATTGTTTGAGAAGTTGTCAAGAGAAAAACCATAAAAACACAATCTGTCTCACATCTTATACAATCTCCATCTTGTTCTCAGATCCATTTTCAATCAATCTCACTCACTTAAGTTTTTTATTTACCAAACATAAGTATCTCAATCATTTACTTCCCAAACATAAATATCTCAGTCACATAATTTTCCAAAAATAATTTTTTTAGTTGCATCAATCATCATTAGTAAGCTTCAACAACTTTATTTTTTATTTGTGTTTACTAACATTAAAGTGTTTCAAAGAGCATCAACTGAATTCACAGATATGAATCTTTGTAACATAAATGATGCCTTGTTCAATGACATCTCGAACAAAATGCATCCTTACATCTATGTGTTTTATCTTTGAAATGGATCTTTTGCTTTGGCTTATGCACATCATACATTATCCTTATATATAAATTCATATGAGACTCTTAGAATTCATGAATAAATGAAGAAATAAAGCTGAAATGATTGCTTTTTTCCATATTTAGTCCTGATATTCTTTGCATGATATACATATGTTAGGTAAATAGTACTCTAAATAGAGTTTCTCGAGCATATTCAGATATTTAATGCAATTTTATCTTGGATGACCTTTCTTATAATCTTTGTCACACAAACAAAGAACATCTAAATTCCTAACTTTCATGTTCTTCTCTATTTTTTACTATATTTTTAAGTTTTTTTCTTTATATTTCAATCTTGCATATGATTCTGCAATAAGAATCAATGAACACCAAACATTTCTAATGTTTGTGGAGTAGAGCATATACAATTCTCCTTTGATTGGGAGTCCTAGGATCATTCTTAAAAAAAATTTCATCATTTTAATTCCATGACTTTGGATCAGCATCAAGTGTCCTTGATAATCCCATGATTTCAAGATTCACATCTACCTTTTTCCTCCACAACATATCTGAATTTGCATCATCACAACTCCTTATTCTAATTCTTGAATGTTTTTGGTATTTTACCGAACACCTTACCCTGAAACTAGAGGCTAGATTTTTCGACAAGTGATATACCTATTTCTCAATAATGAACGCGAGAACTCAATCCAGTCAAAAGAACTACATTTCTCCGACTCAAACTCTAATACCATTTGTTGAAACCGTAATCAATAAACTGGATTTGAAAAATTGTATTGGATTCGATCAAGTTCTATTGTAAAAGTGTAAAATTGCAGAATGAATAATACAATGATTTTACGAGTTTGGATCGAACAATATATTCGTTCTACGTCACGATAATATTATTAGATTTTTATGAATGGAATTTGATATAACGAATTTGAGAGAAAAAAACTTCTTCAAGAACTTGTGTAAACAATTTTTTTTTTGTTGAAAACTAATAACAAGAATCAATCTTCTGAACTTTTCCAAACTTAGCCAAAATTGTCTAGGCTTCATGCGAATCTTTTGGTCTTACAAACATGTTTTAAACTTCCATATATTGGCACGTATAAGATTTGTATGAATGATAATCCAACAATACAAATAGATAAAAACATTATTTTTATTCCATTAAATTATTAACTGAATTCATCTATTACGTAATGTTTATATAAAACTTAAAAAAAGACACTAACCCCCAATTCATCCCCTTATATGGGAAAAATGTTTTAAAATAATTATGATTTTTTTTTATTGAACCTATATTATAAAAAACAATGATAGATCTATTTTTTGTTAAAAAACATACTTTCAAAATTTATCATAATCTTAAAAAATAATGATGTCCTTGATGTGATATTTATAATAATAGATTATCTTCGTTTTTTATATATTTAATTTTTTATAAGTTATTTGTACGAATAACAAGATTTGGTAATGTTTTAAGAAAACATAACTAAAATAAATATTAAAAATAAAAAATAAAATGAATTTTATTAAATATTTTTTCTGTACAAAATTCAATATATTCGAAACTAATTATTTATTTTAATTATAAAAATAGATATTAATTAGAAAACATTATATGATAATTAATATAAAAATAAAAGATTAAAAAATATTATTTTATTTATGTGAAAGACTTGGAAAAGACGATGTATGAGAAACCACAATCATCCAACTTTATATATATATATATATATATATATTAGCATATTTAAATCTTTTAAATTGAAAAACTAAATCAATTTAGATCACTTTTAAATAAAAAACCGAAAACTAAACCAGTGTAAAATTCAAATAAGCACATTTTTAACCAGACAAAGTAGATTTGATTTAGATTATTAGTTTAATTTCATTACTATTTGGTTAGTAAAATGATATATATCATTTTTTTAAAAAAAAAAGTAAAACGACACTAACAATTCTGTTAAGTTAACATATCGGCAAGCAGAATTATTACAAATTTTTATTTTATTCTCAACAAAAATCAGGCACATAATCTTGACAAACACTAGTGAAATGGGATATATTTTACTTAATATTTTCGATCATTTTCTTCCCTACTTCTCTATATCAAGCAAACAAAATAAACCAACTTAGTGATTCCGTTGCCGGGACTTGAACCCGGGTCTTTCGGGTGAGAGCCGAATATCCTAACCAACTAGACTACAACGGAATGATGAACTTTAGTCCCATTAACAATTAATTGACCTGTTTATATTCAACACATTAATAATCCGTTACTCCAAGTATAGTTATTCCTATAAACTTTATGTATTTCTCAATATCTTTAAATATGAATCTTCATGCCCTAAAATCTATGAGTTATAGACTCAAGAGCCAATAGCATATAGAACAATTTATCTATTTTCACTGATATTAATCTCTTAAAAATGTTTCTATTATTCTTCCAAATGACATAAACCTTTTTATTTCTTAGATAGGGAATGTCATTATCTCTAACATTTTGATCTTTCATTATGTTCTTTACATCCTTTGTTTGCCTCCAGAAGTATCAGTCTTTTTATTCAAAACTCTACCTTACTATCTCTTTCAATGCCAATTTTTTTTATCATACAAGATCTTATTAGAGACGTGATGATTGAAAAGGGTAAAGTCTCTCGCAACCTTTATATTATGGACCATCCTATTAAAAACTTGATGATTGAAAAGGGTAAAATCTCTCACAACCTTTACATTATGGACCATCCTTCATTCCTTTCCTTGTTGTTCAAACCTCTTCTTCCACCTGGCACAACATTGAGACATCCCTCTTTCTAAAAAAATTCAGCTCATTTCCTTTAAATATTTGATTTATTCTTCCCCCGTATATTACTGTCACCATTGTAAAATTTTCCAAAAGCAAAGATGCACCTCCCATTCATTTCATATAATAGAAAATCTAATAACCCTTTTGATCTCATTGATATGGACATTTGTGCTCCTTTTTTATACATGCCTCGGGGTGAAAACTCGGGACGCATACGGAGAATTCGTTAACCTCGATCGCTCGATTAGGATTCAGAGTGTTAAGGTTGATTTTTTGATTGGCCTAGGGGCATTCTTCAAGAAGTTTTCCGTTGACGGTGGATGATGGTGTAGGATGGTGGAAGATCTCTTGATTGGCCTAAGGTCTCTCTTCAAGATTCGTGCATTAAAAGGTGGAGGACGAAAGTTTATGGTTGAAGTTGAGGTGTTTAAGGTGGAGAGATGGACATCACAAGAGGTGCGAAAGTCTCTTGATACAGTCGGATAATGGCTTCAATTGTTCCCGGAACAAGTTGAAGCCACTATGTTCTTGACACTATTCAAGAATATGAAAAGAGTTTATTTCTTCAAATTTTTAATGTGTTCTTACAAATAAAATGTATTCCATTACATAGGAGAGGATCCATAACAAATTAAGAAAAATACATAAATACATGATTAAAAATCTATCTACTTTTCATTTAGGAAGATTTCCTAATCATTAAGAATCTTCAGTGGAGGAAAGTAGATGATCCGGTGAGATATGATCGGCTTGGAAATATTTCTTAGTCCTTTGAGATCTTCGGAATAGGAAAGTAAAGGATCTGATGGAATAAAATTAAATTTTGGGGAGATTTTTCTAGTCATAAAATAAATACGAGATATTTATTTTTCCCCTTTGCTTATCCATGTCACTCGAGCCCCTCAGTTTTAGAGGTGCAGTTCGCGGCCAATTCAATGTAGAAATCGACGTGGGTTTTTTTTAGTTGAGATAAAACCGTTGGATATCATTGGTGGAGGAAAATACGGGACTTGAAGGGATATTAATATCCTTGAGCATCTTCCTATCCGTTGGACGGGATAAGGTAAGATTTTTATATTCCATCCTTCCAAATCCATGTGGTATGATCCCTTCGGT
Organism: Gynandropsis gynandra; assembly: GCA_036759665.1. Lineage (NCBI taxonomy): Eukaryota > Viridiplantae > Streptophyta > Magnoliopsida > Brassicales > Cleomaceae > Gynandropsis > Gynandropsis gynandra. The sequence continues at coordinate 5,609,477 of CM071863.1, read as the reverse complement.
AATTCCTCGTTATTGTCTATGGCTCTCACGTTTCCGTTTCTATCCTTGAGGGCTTATTCCACGAGCTTCTAATTTGACCATATGCATGTATGCCTCGGGAATTTTTCTCCATTTTGTTCCTTGGTTTAGCGTCTCGTCGGTGTGACACTCGTTTTGTGCAGTGGCACTGCCGAAGACCTCATCATTCCCCCTCTGTTGCGAGTGATTCATCCTTAAATCGTAACCAGTAGGCAATCCATGGTGGTAGAAAATTTGGTTGACCCATTCTAGACTGTGGTATGAGTCATCTCCTATTGGTACTTGATTTGGACTCCTCATCTTGGTGTCGATGTGATGAGGGCATTACAACGAGCTACGACTCAAACGAAGGAGAGGAGCGGAGCAAGGATGAGCCGAGCATGGATCACAATGAGGACGAGCGTAGCATAGACGAGACAAGCACGGGAGTGGATGGAGAGCTAGGAGAAGACGGAGCACACATTGATATGCCGGTGGTCCACGACAAGCCACTCACGAGATCCCGAGCAAAGAGCCTTCGTACAAGAATCAACGCGTACGTAGCTCAAGTGCTTCTCAACAACCGTCAGGAGTTCAACAACGAAGAGGGAGGCATCAGCAGCAATTTCCCAAAAGCCAAGTCCCTCTTCGTCATCAATGAAGCCCAAGGAACTCCATCAAGTGGCTTCGTGAACAAAAGCAACAA
>CM071863.1:5573186-5596655 GCA_036759665.1 Gynandropsis gynandra | reverse complement strand
GGTCTACCCAAGATCAAGAACAAAGATTCGATCTTTGTTGTTGTCGACAGGTTTTCCAAGATGGCGCACTTCATACCGTGCGCAAAGGCAAATGACGCAACGCACGTAGCTGATCTCTTCTTCAAGGAGGTGGTGCGTCTACACGGGATTCCGAGATCAATCGTGTCTGATCGGGACACGAAGTTCGTGAGCTATTTCTGGAAGACGCTCTGGAGAAAGCTCGGAACAAAGCTCCTATTCTCAACAACATGTCACCCGCAAACCGACGGCCAAACTGAGGTCATCAACCGGACCTTAGGGACATTGATGCGGGCAACATTCGGCAAGAATCTGAAGAGTTGGCTCGAGTGTCTGCCTCACGTGGAGTTCGCGTACAACCGAGCAACGCACTCAGCCACCAAGTGATCGCCGTTTGAAGCGGTCTATGGCTTCAATTCAATCACGCCATTGGACCTTACCCCGCTGCAACACAACGAGATCGTCAACCTCGACGGAGCAAAGAAAGCAGAAGCAATGAGGAAGCTTCACCAACGCGTCCGCGACAACATTGTAAGGCAAACCGAGCAATATGCGAAGCAAGCCAACAAACACCGCAAGGACGTCAAGTTCGAGGTTGGAGATTGGGTGTGGCTGCACCTAAGGCCGGAGCGCTTCCCCAACAAATGAAGTTCGAAGCTTGCCCCGCGCGGAGATGGCCCCTTCCGCATAATCGAGAAGATCAACGACAACGCCTACCGCGTCGAGCTTCCAGGTGAGTATAACGTATCCTCCACCTTCAATGTCTTATCTTAAAAAACAAACAAACGTGACTTAACTCCCTTACCCTCCATCGGAGTCGAGGACGTCGTTCAATTCAAGTCTAGGACAGCAGCTCACGTTTGTCAGATGAATTTTATTATTTTCTTTTATTTTTGATGAGGGCATTACAACGAGCTACGACTCAAACGAAGGAGAGGAGCGGAGCAAGGATGAGCCGAGCATGGATCACAATGAGGACGAGCGTAGCATAGACGAAACAAGCACGGGAGTGGATGGAGAGATAGGAGAAGACGAAGCACACATTGACATGCCGGTGGTCCACGACAAGCCACTCACGAGATCCCGAGCAAAGAGCCTTCATACAAGAATCAACGCGTACGTAGCTCAAGTGCTTCTCAACAACCGTCAGGAGTTCAACAACGAAGAGGGAGGCATCAGCAGCAATTTCCCAAAAGCCAAGTCCCTCTTCGTCATCAATGAAGCCCAAGGAACTCCATCAAGTGGCTGTTTGAATTCAAATATCAAACACCAACGGCTCTTGCCATATCAAGACCGGCGCAGCAACTTGCCTTAACTTGGATGGAGCCTTTTGAAATTCAAATTTCAAGCACCAACGACCCTTTCCTACCCAAGATTCATTTGCCTTCTTTTCTTTGCTCTAATTAAGGCCACAACGGCCATATTGTTTTTCCTTTCTTGTCTTTCTCGGTCATGTTTTAAACCGAGGCTTATTGTTTGTTGAAGGACATCTTTGAATTCAAATAAAATTTGCTGAGTTTTCTTCATCCTTGCGAGTCTTCGCCCCCTAGTTCGTCTTGTGCTCCGGGAGTCCAAGCCGAACGTATGACTGTATCGAAGGTCCCATCCGCAGCCTTCGTGGTGTCCCGCGATCCACCCGTCCTCCACCACCCCTTGAAGGACCGAACGAGCGCCCCTTTTGGCCTGTTCCCTTCGTCCGCCCTCCTTATCGTCGAGTCTTGGCTAGAGAGTGCCCCTAGGCCTTCTACCAACTCAATCCCGTCTATACTTGCGGCTAAAGCTTCGGTGCTTGTATCACGATGACCTCATCACATTGCTATTGAATTGCGATTGAATCCACTTATGATTATAAGTATTTCCTTACTTTAGTATATGATTGTTTTACGTGCACATGGATTTATTTTTAAAACAAAAATTTGATGTTAGGAACATTTTACTTGCTTTTCTGTCATATATTGAGACTCCAGTTAAAGCAAACAATAAAGCAATTATATCAGAAAATGCATAAGAACTCTAATTTAATAGCATGTTAGCTAGTAAAAGAATATTACACTTTCACTCATATGCATATACGTCTCAACCAAATTATGTAATTGAACGTATACACCAATATTTATTAAATGTAGCTAAAACAATGTTATTTCAATCCAGCATCTGTATTGCATATTGGCCTGAATGTATTTCAGTTGATTCATACTTGATTAACATAATTCACCATTGATTTTACCTTTTAAAATTATCCATGGAAAACCACCTTCTTATGAACACTTAATTTTTTTGGTTAATTGTGTTATGTTTCTACTTTTTAAAGACATGCACAAATTTTCACCTGCAGTTCGTCCTACAGCTTTTTAAGGGTTTCTGGTAGACTACAAGGATAAAAAGTGCTTATTTAGTTTCTAATAAAATTCTTATGTAAATTTTCATGAATATTTATTTCATTTCCTTAATATTCCTCAATCTCCAATGTTAATAATATTATGCCACATTATGTTTTACCTTTGTCTATCGCTAACATCCCTTCTTCTTCCAGAAGATTATCCTCATCAAATAACTAGTTCCATTCCAAACATTTTCTGGATCCTCAAATATTGTGTCCAACAATTCCCCTTCTATGATTCCTATTACTCCCATTCCAATACAAAGGAGGAGAAATCATAAACCTCCTCATTACCTTTCTGAATATCATTACTATCAAATGTCTTCTATATCAACCCAAATACTCATAAAACACCTATCCAATCACTTAATTTTTTTTGTTCTAGATTATCTCTTGATTAAAAATCTTTTATGCTTAAAATTATAACTATTACCGAATGCAATCCTTACCAACAAGCCATTTTATCTTCCAAATGGCAAACTACCATGAACCTTGAACTTTCTACTTTGTTGAATAATCAAATCTGGACGGTTTGCTCTCTGACTCATGGTAAAAAGACTATTGGTTGTAAGTGGTGGTATATGATAATGCAGATGGAAGTGTTGAAAAATAAAAAGCTAGGTTAGTTGCAAAAGGTTTTACACAAAAAATAACATAGATTATGTTGAAACTTTTAGGTCGGTAGCAAATATTATTACTTTTAGATTGTTGTTATGTATAGCCTCTTCTCATAACCAAATGGATATATCTAATATTTTTGAAATGGTGATTTCGAGGAGGAAATCTATATGTCCCATCCTCCAGGTTGTGCTCCATATAAGGGGGAGTATTTCCCTTCAAAACCTGTATGTAATCCTAATAAGTCCATTTATGAACTTAAACAATCTTCTCGCTAATGGCATCTCAAATATTCATCTGTTTTATTATCTTCTGATTCATTGAATAAATATCTGATAATGATCTATTTTTTAAGTTGAATTTTGATGTTTTTTGCACTTTTGGTATATGTTGATGACATATTTATATTTAGGGGGTGTAAAATGAGCTAGTTTGACTGACTAAATTCGTCGTCAACTCATAAAAAAACAAGTTGAGTAAGCTTAGTTCATTTTCTAAATAAGCTGAAAAATCCCAGCTTAGCTCAGCTTGCCAAAAAACGAGCTGACTCCGAGCTAAGTCATTTAAATTAAAATAACTCTACAATACATTAATAATCAAACCAAATAAAATAAAATATATAATATATAAAAATATTAATTCGAATACAAACTTATTGGATATCAAAATACTTAATTGAATACAAATTTATCGAATATGAAATAGAATGCCGAAAACATAACCATTTTAAAATTGGTCGCTCATAATTCCACTCGTAACATTCTTTCTATATTTTTTTATAATGATTTTTTTCAAAATCTATATAACAAAAGAACCACATACATACACACACACACACACACATATATATATATATATATATAAAGTAATAACTTATTTTTTCCTTGACATGTAAGTAAAATTATCTACGTGACAGTGAGTTATTAATTGGTGTAACTTATCACATAAATCTTATTGGTAAAATGGTATACTTAACAATCATTCATCTTGACATTTGTTATCTGGTTAACAAACTGAGTGAAACTTGTATGCATCTTACAACAACTAAAAGGGTACTAATATACTTTTAAAATAATCCTGGTCAAGGGTTTTTATACCCATCTGTGACTAGCAACAAGTTACATTTTCAGATGCTAATTGGATATCATGTGTTTATTCTTGTAGATCAATAATGAGATATTGTGGTTTTTTTAGTGACGCTTTAATTTCTTGAAAATCAAAGAAACATGTAACAATGTCTAGAAGAAGTTTCGAAGTAGAACATTGCGCACTAGCAAATGCCACTTGTGAGTTGGTATGAAACTTTTCTTTACTTAGTGAAATTTCTTTTCCTATAAAAAAACATGTATTGGTGTTTTGAGACAATATAACAGCTCTCCACATTGCAAGTGATCATGTTTACAATGAAGAATGAAACACATCGAAATCAACTGTCATATTGTTCAGGAAAAGCTTCAATCGGAATTCGATTTTTGTAGACGACACACATTCAATCAAACAACCAAATAACAGACATATTTAGCAAGCCATTATCATCATACCAATTAAAAAATTTAACGTCCAAGATGGGATTAAACAATATTTACTCTTCATTTTAAGGAGAATAATTCTTATTCTTGATTTGTAATTATAACTAATAGTTAGGTAGATTAGTTTAATTGTTAAGATTAGTAGTTAGATAATTTGCTATATATACATGTAAAAGGATGTATTATTATTATGAATACCGATTTTTCTTTTAATATTTTGAATACTAAAAGAGTTTAGAAACTTGCAATCCACAAGATCTATATGAAAAAGAGTGTAAGAGAATTCGTACCATGTTTTAGTCCATGAGTTTGTAGCGTTTCTCTTGGAAAACCCCATTTGTATCTCTATGATTGTGTGAAGTGGCATATGTTAAACCACAAATATGAGAACCTATGTATTAAGGTTGCACAACATTGCTTTTCTATTAACTCTATTTTTGTTCAAAATTATTACATATCTAGCAATTTTTTTTATATTTGTTTTAAGGTGTTGAAAGTCTTGACTTGGTAAAAAAAAATATAGCCAATGGTCGAGAATCTCGGAAGTGTTGGTGAAGATAAAAGGGTTTCTAAGTTTTAGACGACCACCATTAAAAAATATCGTAGTAGCTTGGAAAGACAACCAAGTATTGAGTGAAATTGTGTGAAATTTCTTGGAGATAGAAAAAATCTCAAGAGAGTTGTTTGAGTGCATGCCCAGAATTACAAGCATAGATGAGCATGTGTTTTAGAATTTAGGTTTTTTTTATTCATGATCTGCTTTAAGGAGTTAGTTCTGTCGAATTCACATACATTTTAATAAGCGAAAAGTGTGCCTACAGTTCGCTAAAGTGTTAGTATTACTTAATTTATTTTTGTTCCTTTGTGTTGCATAACTCTTTCAATCGATTTGTAATTTTTAATTACTCAGGATATCATATATACTTAATCTATCTCGCACAATTTATGAACAAAATCTCGTACATAGTGTGATTACCTCGATGTGTTGTATTTCTTCACGGGATCGATTCGTAAAATATGCATACGATGCTCTCAAGACGACCTGTGAAAAAACCAACAACAAGAATAAATGGCAATACAATTATATTTGAAAAACAAATAGTATTTTTTTCAATCCTAACTACTTTTATATTCATAACCAAGAAGTTTGTATTGTAAGTATTTTCAATTCTTCATTGTTATGCTATTGGCTCGGATAAAGTATAACCCAAGTTGAACCAAAGAAAACAAGAGTTCAAGACAATTTGATTGAGGCACACCGAAATGGTTTGATTAATACTCCAAATTACGACGTATAACTAAGGGCAAAGATGTAAATTAACAAGGAAAGTTAGTTGATGAATTTAATTAACTCTCCCCTATTTTTTTTCAAGTGTGTATCTTCGATTTGTTAAATTCTAAAGATCAAAGTTTGTATTCCTAGTGATCTATTAAGTTTAGTGAATTGACTTTGGGTCTAAGATCCTAGTTCGAGACGTGAGAGAACTAGTGGGGTGGAAAGTCCCTTCTTTGGGTAGAATGTTGGGGAGAAAGATTGCATAAACTAAAAATCTATAAGCAAAGCACCAAAAGCACGTTTCGCCAGGTAAGAAAGAAATTGGTTTAAGATACTCTCATTGAGTAATCTGAACCGTTAACTCATCTTGTTCTTCATTTTTGCAAATTCTTTGTGTTTTTTCTGTAATCTCTCCAACCAATTCTTTGGTTAAATAACAAGTTAATCATGAGTTTTTTCAAAGAGAATTAGGGTCCAAAACCTCACAAGTGGTATAGAGCCTGGTTTCTAAGAAAAGAACCAACAAAAAGATCAGAAGAATGACATCAATTCTCAAACTAGATATTGAGAAATATGATGGAAAAGGAGATTTCTCACTCAAGAAAGAAATGATCCAGGTAAATATCTTAAACTTAATGATGTCTTGGAAGGCGATCTTGAAGAAAAGGATTTAAGGAAGCTTAAAGAAGATAAAGAAAAAAGATTCTACTGAAGGTTGAAAGGAAAGATAAAAAAAACATAGAAGGAAACCAGAGAAAAAAGGAGTAGAAAAGTTACAAACATAATACTCTTTATGTTTGAGCAACCAAATCATGAAGAAAATAAAATATGAACAAACGGCCACTGAGATTTAGAGGGCATTGGAGCATGAGTTCTTGTGTAAGTCTCTCCATTGAAAAAAAAATATATGGCTTCAATATGGATGAATCTAAATTAATGGAGGATGTCTTCAAGAAAATGGTAAATGACTTGGCAAATCTCAAGATTGATATTTCAGAAAATGATCACTACTTTTTCTTGTTGAATGAACTTCCAAAGCAATATGAGCAACTCAAAGAGCTCTCAAGTACAACAAAAGTAAGACAATGGAACTAGATGAAGTGATTTCAGCTGCACAGTTTAAAGAATTGGAGTATGATTCAAAGAATAAAAGAGAAATGCAATAGATGGTCTCATAGTTCGAAGAAGTTCAAAGAAAAGAGAGTTCGGGTCTAACAATAAGAAGAAATCAAGATCGAGATCCAAATCAAAAGGGAAGTCTGAAGCAAGATGTCGATTTTATGGAAAGGATTGTCAATACAAACGTGACTTCAAACTCAAAACGAAGTATATTGAAGAAAAGGAGAAGGACACTGAAAATGTTGCAACAATATCTAAATCATTCTTGAAGTTTGAAGTGTTACCATATGACACCTGAATGGTTTGAAGATGTGAAACTACAAACCATTGGAAAGTTTTTAATGGGAAATAACATGACATGTGAAGTAAAAGAATGGGAAGCATCCGGATCAAGACGCATGATGTCATTATCAGATTATTGAAGCAATTGAGGTACATTCATGAACTAAAAAAATTGATTTCTCTTGGCTCACATGGTATGCAGGGCTTTAGCTACAAATCTCATGGAGAAAAGCTGAAGGTGTCCAATTTCTCAACTGATAATCATGGTAGATCTTTATGTCCTACAAGGTGAGACAATCACTGAAGAGGTACAAAACACCAAGGATGAAAAAGATAAGGCTCGTCTATGACATAATAGACGCAGACATATAAGCCTTATGCAAATTCTAGTCAAAGAAAGATTCCCGAAGAAGACACACGTAAAAGATCTAAAAAATTATGAACAATAAATTCTTGATAAGGCACAGAAACTTAGTTTTAACACAACACACAAGACTAAAGGTATTTTAGAATACATACATTGTGAATTATAGGGTTCACAAAACATAACACCATCTCTCTCTAAGGCTCAATATTTCTATCAAATAATAGATGACTACTCAAAAAAGGTATGAATATATTTTCTTAAAACTAAAGATGTTGCATCTTCTTGTTTTCAAGAATAGAAATTCCTGGTTGAAAAACAAATAGAAAAACATTAAAAATTATTGAGGACTGACATGATCTTGAGTTTTGTCATTTCCGCAAGAATACGGATCGATGTAATATCAATGTAGAATTCTCTCTAGGAGTTTAGAGCTCTCAGTAGTAAGTTTCTCTCTCTAGGAGTTTCTCCCTAGGGCTGAGCGGCGGCTACCTGCTTTCTGGCTCTCCGGCGAAGGTTTCCTCCATGCGGTGAGGTTAGGTGGTGGCGGGTTACCCCTCCTCCTGTGGCTACACTGTACGAGCTCCAAACCACGCTGCACGGTGCTGTTACGTACTGCTGTAATACGCATTGCTGCGGTGGGTGAGTGTGGAGGTGGCTGAGCTCGCGTCCGTCGCGTCGGCGTTGCTGCAGTGTTGCTGAAGCATACCAGAGGACGACATGCCTGAGCAACACCGCCGGTGTGGTTTCCGACAGAGGGGAGAAGCCGTAGACGCATCTGATACGTTTCAAGAAACCGTACGGGGTGTTACACGAACATACAAGGGCTTGCCGTTTCAACTGGTGCTGGGTGCAGTGCACCATTGGTGACGAAAGTCATCTCTGGCGCACCGGGCTCTGCCGGCGGCGACGACAAAGCACTGCCGGAAGTCTGGAATCTGGTTTTTAAACATGGCAGATTATTGACGACGGTAGATTCAGGATTTCTAGGTTTTCTAGGGTATTGTTAGGCGGAACCCTAGGTGCTCTCTAACAGGGCTGGGTCGACGGGCAAGGGATTTCCGGCGCACTGCAGGTGGAGGAAGGTCTGGAAACAAACCGAATCAGCATCTGGGTGTTCGGGGACTCTGGGTTTTCTGGGATCCCGTCGCGCTTCTGAACTGGTTTCTCGACTGCTGCTTCGTTGGACCCAAGCTCTAGGTTTTGCTCCTGGTTCATAAGAATTTGGGTTTTGGATTACAGCGGGTGGTGGTTCCGCCGTCGGAATCTGGTTCTGTAGTGCTTGTTCTGTTTCTCGCATCTGATCTTCACTGTGTTGGCTTCTGGTTTTGCGGTGCGTTCAAGGCTAGGTTTTGGGATTCTGTCGTGCACCTGAAACAGGTTTTGGACTGCTTGTACGTCGAATCCTAGCTCTATTTCTGTTTCTAGATTGCAAGCATTCTGGGTTCTGATTTGCTGCGGGTGGTGGTTCTGGCTTTGGCATTTGCTGGAGTACCGGTTCTGTTTCTTGCCTCTGTTCTGCACGGCGCTAGATTCTGGGTTTGTGCTGGGGTTGTTAATCTGCGTTTCTGGATTGAGAATTGGTTGCTGGGATTGTTGCTTGTGGCGCTGGTTACAGGTTTCTGGTCGATAATCGCAGTTTTCAGACATCCAGATTCAGTCAAAGGCTCGACCAAAACGCAGACAGTAATCTGTTCAAGGCGACGCCTGCAATCTACTGGTGTTGGGGTGGCAAGGGATATTAGCGGATATGGTGAAGAAAGGAGCATCCGGTGCCCCCGCAGCCCAAACGGTCAGTTCGTGCGAGACGGCCCCGCAAGTAAATCTACGACCAAAGAAGGTCCAAGTGTTGCGGGTGCTTCAATCGTGCGTAAAATGAAGGATGTGATGACTGTTTTAGGAACACCAAACTTCACAACGATGACGAAAACTCCTACAGACAGTAGGGAGATAGGTGATACTGCCACCCATGACTTGGATATTGTGCAAGAGGAGATGGCAACAATGGATGGCGATGTCTTCTCGGAGGGGGAGACGAATTATCAAGCTGATTTTCCGCCTCTACCGGTAAGTGCTATAACGAAAAAGGACATAATGGCGGCTAAGGGTGACAAGGGCAGTAAGGGTGGAAGTGAAATTGGAAATGGGAACGACAATGGCAAGAGGAACAAGGCCGGAGTGGATGCTAAGGAGAACCACAATTCAACCGAACGGAACGGCGCGAACATCACACATGGACAAAAGCAAAGCACGGTCGCACCTCGGGCAAATGTATGGACATCCGGCTCAAAAAATATCTTCATGAACTCGGAAGTCGACGACAACATCATTACACTAAGCCGACGTCCCCGCGAGCGACTATTAAAGTCAGTGAAGACCGAAGCAATCGGTTTGGGGATGGGCTCTGTTAGGTCAATATGTTGGCTACCCTCCAGGACATCTTCTCATAAACGCCATGATGAAAGCGTGGGGAGTGAGGTCCAAATACCAGATTGAGGAGGGTTGGTACTTCTTCCAATTCGAATCGGAAGAAGACAAGGACAAGGTGCTTCGAGGAGGCCCCTACTTCATTCATGGTAAACCTTTATTGATTAAGAATATACCGGACAAATTTGCTTTCAATCGTCGGGATATAGCCACTGTTCCACTGTGGATCCGTATTTTCGGTCTCCCAAGGAATTTTTGGACGGCGGAAATTCATGGTCGGCTTGCCTCCCATGTAGGTACCCCATTGTTCACCGACTCAGTAACGGAGGGGCGACGAAGGGGGGCTTACGCCCAATGCCTTGTGGAGATTAACTTTGCTGCGACAATAGTTCGTGAAATCCCTGTGGAGTTTGACGACGGGGAGGAACTTCTATGCTCCATCTTGATCGAAAACGAGCCAAAGTACTGTGTCACCTGTTGCTCCTTCGGACACGAGCACGGGACATGCTCATTCAAAGAAAAGAAAGACTTGATTGGACAAAGACCAAAGAAAATCTCCGGTGTGACGAAGGAGGGGACTGTGAACGGAGTTAACCCAGTGGTTGACGATACGGGTGCTGGCCCTAAGGTAGTACGAAAGGAATCGAAAGAGGCAAACCAATCAAGTACTGTTGTCCCATCCATAATGGAAAAGACGAAGCATCAGCCACCCAAATCCAACTTGGTGGTTGGAGACGCGAATGCTGATCCCAAGGTAGCAGAAAGGGTAACGAAAGAAATGACTACAACAAGCACCGCGACCCCATCTATACCGGCAAGGAAGAAGAGGCAGCCATCCAAATCCGACCCGGCGGATGGCGACGCGAATGTAGGTATTACGGTAGTACAAACGAAATTGGATGAGGCGAACAGGCCAAGTACCGTGGCCCCATCCAAACCGAAGAAGGTGAATATGAAGACATCCAAATCCAGCTCGGCCCATTCACCAAGCACGACTGCGTCCGCTAATGATTTTGGAAAGAAGGAAGAGGGCGTGACCAAAGTGGACACCAGTGAGGGTAAGGCCGATAGTACAAATCCCCTCTCTAGCTCCAAGGATGACGGAATAGAAATGGATAGCTGCGACGACCCGGATCACAGCGAGGAATCCATTGATGATGGGAGTGATAGCGGGGAATCCGAGACAATCGATACCGATAATGAGAGTAGCAGCGGTCAAGCGACTAGTGGGGAGGCGATTCCAATAGAAGATGCAAGGACAGAGGAGGACGAGGCCAAAGAGGAAGGGGAGTGGACTCCCGTTGTGGCCTTATCCAACGCAAAGCGAAAGAAGCGCCGGGACAAGGACAGGACGCAGCGAACACTGCCCGTGGTTCTAGGATTGAGGGCGACCAGATGGCCGACGATATCGAAACCTCTTCGCAAGGGCACCAAGGATGGAGGAGAGAGGGGCAAATCCAAATTGCCTTCATGAAGATCCTATCGTGGAACATTCAAGGGCTCGGCCACGCCCTGAAACAAAGAGGCCTAAGGGTGGTAATTCGGAAAACCCAAGCTTGCATAGTAGGAATATATGAAACAAAATATGTTGGACTTAATGTAACTAATTTGATGTGACGTGTGACGCCGGGCTGGGAGTTTGTCTCAAACTTTGAGCTAGACCCACGCGGCCGCATTCTAGACACTTGGGATAGCAATTTTTGTGGATTTAGAAGTCGTTAGTTCGTCCATACAACACATAGGTTTTAAAGCGTCATGTAGGACTACCGGTGTGCATTTTGGTGGCTGTTTCATATATGGTTTGCATTGCGTAGTGGATAGGCGACTGATCATCTCGTTTTCATACGTATTTCTTGCACGATTTAGGAGACGTTTTTGATACATATGTGATGTTTTACGTATGATTCCGTTTCCGTTTTACTTGTTTTCGTGCTTTTCATGTTCTAACAGTCTTTACGCGTATTTGGATCATTTTGGAGCTAAAAGGACGTGCACGGAGCTAAGGAGCAACTTCAGGATCATCACGGGACAAACGGGACGAGATTGAACAAGAAAAGCCTCCACCCAGTCGGGCACAACTCTTGCACGACCGGGCAAGACCATCGGCCAAACTTGTGCACCATCTGCATGACTCGGGCATGACTTGCCCGACCATTTGCCTTGTGCCCGAGCGGGCACACATACCATGCCCGATCAGGCATGCACTCCAGCCCACACATCCGCGCGTTTACCCTAGCCGCACCCGAGCGAGCACACTCAATGCCCGAGCGGGTCACGACCCGAAACTTCCTATTAAGTTAAGTAAACTTAACTTAAAACAAAGGGAACTCGTGGGGGCAATTTAGGCAACATCTAGACCGACTTAGGAGGCTTAAAAGGAGGCAAATAACGTGATTGAAGTAAGCTTACATTGGAGAACAATTCAGTAGAAGATTAAGGAGATTCTTGCAAGGAGACAAGCGAGGAGCATTGGAGATCGAGCACTACCACTTCGGTTTTGTTTGGTTTTTATGTTCCTTAGACTTTCTACTATGTTTATGTTTCTTTACAGACGCATGAGCGAGTAGTTTGTTTGTTCTAGGAGAAGGGATTAGCCCTTGGCTATCCCGGAACCACTTTTGATCTATTTTGAATGCATCTTCCCGTTTTAGTTCATCTATTCTTTATCTGAGTGCTTGAATTTACTTGTGTTTACAAAGGCCACGTAGATACATGTATTAGAGATTAGGAGAAGGACCGAAAGGAGAATCCTAGTCCTAGAAAGTCAGGTTTAGAACAACCGAGGTTAGACCACGAAAGTAGGGTAGCAACGGTTGAGGGTGAACGCGCGAATCACAGAGTTTATGGGTTTAGTTCATGGTGTCAGCCACGAAAGTAGGGGGCAGCTTGTCTAGATCACGTGTCTATGCCTTGAGAGAGGGTAGATATCATGTTAGGATCGTCCGCCTTAGATAGCTTTAACTGGGATTGCATGATAGGTAGATTGATCGTCGGTTTCGGTGGTCTTGTGGTGAAACCGGTTTCCTAGGACGTTTGTCTTATTGTTAGAACCCAAGTCGTTTATTTACTTTTCAGTATTTCATTTCTCATCCTCGTTAGCAAGTTTGATTCCTAGTTCGAGTTTAGGTAGTGTTGCGTAGTCTCTGTGGGATCGACACCTAAAATACTACACACGTGTCGTGCACTTGCGGGTAGTTTAGGTTATTTAACTCTGATAACGCATCAGCGACAAATATGGGATCATGTAGATAACCTATTGAATTCATACTTGATGCCCTGGATTGTCCTAGGAGACTTTAATTCTCTTATGAGTGCCGAGGAAAGGGTGAATGGTGCACCGGTTTCGATGTACGAGTGTAGGGACATGGTTGACGCCTGTCGTCGCCATGGGCTTGTCGATGCACCGTGCTCGATATCGAACCCGTTGACCTGGACTAATGGCACTGTTTGGAGTAGACTTGACCGTGTACAGGTTAATCATGCATGGTCAAGCTCTCCGTTTGCTTGTGATACTGACTTTCTCGACGAGTGGCATCTCTCGGACCACAAGGCGGGACTTGTTTCATTGTGCATGTTTCAGGCCTCAGGGAGGAAATACTTCAAGTTTTTCAACATGTGGACTGGTCATCCAAGATTCGCGGAGATAGTGAAGGAGGGGTGGGACGTTAATGTTAGGGGAACATACCAATTCCGCGTATCTAAGTTGCTCCATGGACTCAAGGCGCCACTTAAAGCCCTCAACCAACAAGAGTTCAGCCACATTTCAGCACGGGCTACTGAGGCAAATACTGCCCTAGCTCGGGCCCTTGAGGAGTGTCGGCTCAATTCGGACTCACAGGAAACGAGGCTTAGGATGGAGGAGGCCAAGGCAATGGCGAAGAGGCTGAATGACGCCGAAGGGAGTTTTCTAAGCCAACTCGCTAAGTCTAATCACCTGATTAAGAGTGATAAATGCACTAAATATTTTCATGCTTTGATGAAGGTAAATGGAAGGCGGAATCACGTCGCGGCCATTACTAGACGGAATGGTACACGGACTCATTCCATGGATGAGGTGGTCACCGAGTTCGTGGATTACTACAAAGGGCTTTTCGGATCTACGGTGAATATCACGCTCCCGAACCCAAGCGAACTAGCTCATGGAGGCCGGTTCTCGGATGCAGATAACCACCTTCTCACATCCTCTGTGTCGGTGAGCGAGATCAAAGAGGCCCTCTGGTTGATGGGTGATGACAAATCACCTGGCCCGGATGGCTATTCTGTCAAGTTCTTCAAAGCGACGTGGGATACGACGGGACCTGAGGTGTGTGCGGCGGTTAAGGAATTTTTCACGAATGGGAAGCTCCTGCGACAGCTCAATCATACCATCATCTCAATCATTCCCAAAGTTGAGACACCTTCACGAGTTGAGCACTATCGCCCTATCTCCTGTTGCAATGTTATATATAAGATTATCACCAAGATCATGACACTGCGCTTAGCGCGGTGTCTTGGTCCACTGATTGACCAGGTCCAAAGCGCCTTTGTGGAGGACCGGCTCCTTGCGGATAACGTTTTTCTTGTGCAGGAATTGCTGCGGAGATACGAGGTTAAGCGGGACACCAAGCGCTGCTTTCTAAACGTGGACCTGGCTAAGGCGTATGACACAGTATCGTGGGAGTTCGTCAGATTCGCGCTCAGCCAGCTAGGGACCCCTCCCACTTTCGTTAACTGGGTCATGGAATGCATCTCGTCAGCTACCTACTCCGTCAAGATCAACAAGGCGCTTCATGGTTTCTTCCCAGGGAAGCGAGGACTTAGACAAGGGGACCCCCTTTCACCCCTCCTCTTTGTCATCTGCATGGAGATGTTCTCGAGGCTGGTCAAGAAGGAGACGAACAGGGACACATTCTCCTTTCATCAACATTGTGCGACACTCCGATTATCGCACCTTATCTTTGCTGATGACATTGTAATGTTCTGTCGTGGTGACGCAGGGTCGGTGGGAGTCCTCCTTAGGTATTTGCAGAGGTTTGGAGCCATGTCAGGACTTGAGGTGAATGTGGGCAAATCATCTATGTTCCTGGCCTCGGTACCAGTTGAAGAGCGAGAAGCTTTGATTAGAGCCTCGAGGTTCAGGGAGGGAGTGTTTCCGTTCAGATACCTGGGCATACCGATAGGTCCGGCGGGTCTCAAAGCTATACACTTCAAGCCTCTCCTAGACAAGATTAGTGCTTACCTCACTGGTTGGGCTAAGAAGACCATCTTCTTCGCGGGAAGGAGGGAACTCATCGGGTCAGTGCTGCAGGGGAGTGCGGGCTTCTGGCTATCCGTGGTCCCCATCCCAAAGGGAGTCCTCCATAGCCTCATATCCATATGCCGCGGGTTCCTATGGAAGCACCCTAGGGTGAAGTGGGTGGATTTGTGCATCCCCAGGAGAGAAGGGGGCATTGGACTTCTGGATTTTGGTGCCTGGAACAAGTGTTTCATGATGAAGAACTTGTATCACATTATTACCCAGCGGGACAGCTTGTGGGTGCGGTGGTTACATCACCGATACTTGACGCGGACAGGACCCTTGGAATGGATAGTCCACCGATGGGACTCTCCTCTTATTAAGGCGATATTACATGCACGGGATACGATTAACAACCTTGAAGGGAGAGAGGCTACCATTGAGGACACGTTGGAGGAGTGGAGTGATACGGGCAAGTTCAGGGTATCCAGGGCTTATGAAGACATTCGACCCCGAAGGGAGGTGGTGAGTTGGGCGAGAGTGGTGTGGGCTGCTCATAGCAGGCCGAAACACTCGTTCCTGTTGTGGCTGGCGACGATTGGTAAGCTACCTACTCTTGACAGACTCCATTACTTACAGCTCGATCCTAGATGCAGGCTATGTGGACAGGGGATGGAGACACACGACCACCTCTTCTTCACGTGCGAGTTTACCGCTTCCATCTGGAATCCGGTATGCGACCGCTTCCGCATTCCACGATCCACCTCGACTCTACAGAGCGCACACTCGTGGCTCAGGGAACATGCTAGGCGTGAGGACCGCCTTTCTCGGGCCCTTGTCTACTCCCTCGCAGCCTCGGTCTACCACATTTGGAGAGCTAGGAATGCCTGCATCTTCGACAACAACCGCATTCCACACGAGGTAGTTACCACACAGATTGTCGGTCATGTCATGCTCATACTTCAGGATAGATTTTCTGCGGCTACTGTGGGAACCCTACAGGTTAGACTATGAGTTTCATTGGTGCGGATGGTATGTTTCTGGCTCACGCTATTGGATCACGCTATTATGTTTCATGTTGTATATGTCCTTTGGTCTGTTGGTCCCTTTGTTTCTTGTATGCCATTTATATGGTCAGGTGTCGCAGTGGGTACTCTTTTTCCTCAATGACTGGTTTTTCCCATTGGGTTTTACGGCATTGAGGTTTTAATGAGGCCCGGGGCGATTTGTGCTCTGCTCGTATAGCTGCGACATGATTAGAGTCTGTATCTTTGTTTTGTTCACCGGTCTGTCCTTGGTTTGTATGTCACGACATAGCTTGGGTGATCTACGTGTTATCCCATATATGCCGAGGGCTTGAGCATTGTACTTGTACTTATTTATATGAATTTACTTTACACCAAAAAAAAATGTAGAACTCTAGGGACTAATGCAACCTAAGCTAAGAATATAACTAAACTAAGACGAATGAAAGCGATGATGATATGGGATAAAATCTGAGAATGCTAAATGAATTATTAAAGCAATAAGGACACGCGAAAACTTGCTAGTTAAGAACATTACAGGCTTCGGGTTACCGGAATTGCAAGGGTGCAGCCAACAAAATATCATAAACCAATCAAATTATCTTGATAACGAGAAATTCACGCGTATAAGTAGAGAATGACTCTCTTGACACCTAAACCCCCTAACCAAAATAACATGCAATCCTACCTCCCAAAAATGATTAATACAGTAGCATTAAGCATGCAATCCTAATTCCTGAGTCGATTAACCGACCAGTCAAATTCTGATCAATCGAACTCAATCAACAATCAAATGGTTCTGGATTCATAATCTAACCTCTCAGTTAAACATGACATCCTAAATTATTGAGTGGACAACACAAGTATAGAACATTCATCGCATTGATTATAGAACCAAAATACAAAAAAACTTTGAAAGATCTAAGCATTACCGCAAAACCACAAGCATCCCATACATAACCGGTATCCTTAATCTATAGCTACAGACTTACTCACTCATAGGTTCTGATACAAAATAAGAGAAAACAACATTAGACATGACAAAGAGTAAGGAATACGATGCCTCAGACTTTCCTATTTCGTCACCGGTGTTCCGATGTTGTCTCTTTCGTTATCCACCTTCTCATGAGCTTCCTCTCTGTATTTTTTATCGTGCCTAGGGTTCTGTGCCATTGCCTCTATTAGTTGGAGGATCTTTTTCATTGTTTTCCTTCGTTTGAATTCTTTTAGAATTTTGGTTACGACACTCGACCCGCGTGCGCTAAGTAATCAACTCGCTCAAGCTCTTTGTTTTCAAGGTAACCCGAGCAGGTTTGATGACTCACAGAGGCCTGCAGAATCCTCTGAGGGATTAGCCCGTGTGGGCTAATATGACAGCGTGCACGGGTTCATGGCTTCGCACACATCATGATCGGGTTAAGAGACACCCCGAGTCAAGTTGAATCTTCTAAGGGGTACAACTTGAGCGAGGCCTTCTATGAGCACGAACGGGCTGGATTAACCTCCTCTTTTTCAGCTCTTTTCGCTCGATGCATGGGTTTTCCATGCGGTTCTTTGGCCTGAATCTGCTCCGAGTGGATTGTAGCTTGAAGTATGCGCAGTTGACTCCAAGAATCAACACCATTAAGCTCGATTAGGCCTTGTCACTTTAAAACCTGAAAAGCAACAAAAAGACTGGATATAGGACTAATTCGCACCGGTTTTGTAACTCGTGCTATGCAAATTATGCAGAAATGATCTAAATACATAACCTAAAACTAACCTACACTACATGTTATCAAACTTCCCCATACTTGAACCTTTGTTTGTCCTCAAACAAAACTAGAGCTAAATACAAGAAGAGTCAAACAACAGTCGGATACTAGTCCAAGTACTTTGAAAAATAACCATCATGCACAACGATGCGTCACACGAACATAGACCTGGGCAAACCTAGTTCAAACTTCTATTGACCGAAATTCACGAGCCGTGCAATCCAACACATCACCAAATTTCATTTCATTACCCACTAAACATCATCCAAGCAATCTCTATACCAATTTAGCCATGCATACGTGAGACACCTTTCCTAAAGATAATTTTTTATTATTATTCCACGCTCGGTTCCTAGGAAATTGGAGTCAGAGAAGACAACTTGATGAAAAACCGGTAATCAAGAATCACATCTACTTCCAACCTAAATAGAGCTAGTTTCGCATGTCCTTGCAATGAACCCCTGGTAAGAAACTGATGCAGACCCTCTTCCGCTATACACGGCGCGTTACTGTGCTTTGGCTTCAACAAGAACTATGAAATCCAAAGTCTCTAAATTAATAAAAAAAATGAGAAAATAATGCTTAGATGATGTAATGGGAAAATATTATCGAATACATTAACCCATGACATGCACTCTAGTTTCCAATGTTACTCAAATGCATCCTAGTAACGGACTGATACTCTCACGTCATTCTTACATAATCAAAACCAAATTCAGTGAAACGTAGAGCTATTCGCCTTCGCCATCAGAACCATCCTCTTCCTCAGTATTCTTCGACGCACCAGTCCCCATGGATTAGCCTTTGCTTCTCCAACTAATTTCTCCTCCGTATATGTTATGAGAAACGAAGAGTGTTCTCAATAAGATAAAAGATCAGGGAGAGAATACATGAAATCGCTGAAATTCTCTTGATTTGTTGGTCTCATTGGTTCAGGTGAAACTATGGTTGGTGCAAGTGTAGTATGGAATTCCGGTTTAAGTAGGTTTTATTAATTCCGGTTTAAAATTAAGTAAATTTAGTTTTGGTAAAGCATAAGTTATCTTGTTTTTTTATTCAATGGATTTAAGTCATTTGGTTCTCGTTTGTTTAGTATAAAAACAAAGAAATAGAGGTGATGGAGAAGATTAGAGTTTGAGAAGTTGTAAATCTGGTATTATTGTTATTGTAACTGTAAATCAAAGAGAATAAAGATTCTAATCCTTTCAAAGTGTAGGAAATATCAAATTGTTCTTTCTAAAATCGCAAAATCAAGAGTATATTGTTTTTTTTTTCTTTCTTTTTTTGTGTGATTTAGAGTTGGGTGAACTATGTATTTGTTTTCATCTGTTTCGTTCTTGAATTGCTTTTCACATTCAGGTTCAAATTGAAACGATTATTCTCACAAGTAGTATTAGAGCCTGGTTCTCGGTAATGGAGAACAAAGCCGGAATTTCAGTGGGAAACCATCATGAACAGGGAATACAACACTGCTTCAAATGTTATGAAAGAAGCTTAAGTTTTTTACTGTTTCAAAACATGACCAAAGGGAACAATGGATTATGGGCTTAGGATGCATATTTTATATGATTTCAAGAAGAGACTAGTTTGAAGAATTCTCAAAGGTGAGTGAGAGAAGGGTGCTTCTTGGTGACAACAAGACTTGTGACATCAAAGAGTGGATACTATTAAGGATTAGAATATACGATGGACTGGATTAGGTTTTAACTCGGGTCAAATTTATTCTAGACCAAAAGATGAATCACATTCCTCTTGGAATTTTGATCAACTGGATATTTGGTACAAGTCACAATATATGCTGAGATATAAAGGAATATTCAGAAATGATTTGTACATTCTTAAAGGTCAAACTGTGATTGGAGAAGTAAACATAGCAAAGGTTTCAGAAGATGAAACATCTCTGCGTTACATAAGATTGGGTCATATGAGCATGAAAGGCCTAGAAAGTTTGACAAAGAAATGATGGTCAGACAAGAAAAATCAGTACACTAGAATTTTGTGAAACATGTGTATTAGGAAAGTGTCATAGACTGAGTTTCAACATAGGAAAACAAAGAACAAAGGGGGTCAATAATTGTAATTCCTTCATTTACTAGTTGAAAGTATTTTTTGTCTGTCATTGATGATTACTCTCGGAAGTTGTGGATATAATTTTTTAAAATCCAAAGGAGAAGCATTCTACAATTTCAGAAAATAGAAGATCATTGTGGAAAAACACTTTGAGAGGAAGGTAAAATATCTCAGAACCGATAATGGTCTTAAATTCCGTAACTCTCTATTTGATTCTTTATGTAAAGAATCTGGTATCGTACGACACAAGATACATGCTTATATTCTTTAAAAAAACTGAGTGGCTAAGAGAATGAATATGACCATAATGAACAAGGTGAGATGCATGTTGACAGTGTCAAGACTGAACCAAATTTTCAGGGCAGAAGCAGCAAGAATAGCAGTTCATGTAATCAACATGGCTTCATCCTAGTATTAGAAATATTGTATTTTTGGACAACAAAATATGTCTCTAATTCATCTAGAAAACTATTTTCAGATTTTTTCTAGACGGATTTTGTTTGTGCATAGTTGAACGTTAGTAATTAATATCTGTTCGAAATTCAGGAAATTTGGAAGAGAAAATCCGTTCGAAATTTGTCCAATTATTTTTCAAACAAAGTTTAGGGATTAAATTTTTGGTCCAGAATTGGTCGGAAAAACGTTTAAAAAAACAAAAAAATTCCTCCTCCACCATTATTATTATTATTATTATTATTATTATTATTATTATTATTATTATTATTATTATTATTATTATTATTATTATTATTATTATTATTATTATTATTATTATTATTATTATTATTATTATTATTATTATTATTATTATTATTATTATTATTATTATTATTATTATTATTATTATTATTATTATTATTATTATTATTATTATTATTATTATTATTATTATTATTCAACTAAATTTATAATCTTACATTTTGTTTTCCGTTTTTTTTCACGAAAATTTAAATTAGGGACTTTTTTGGTTCTAAATTAAGTATAGATTTTTCTGGTTGTTCATAATTAGGGAATAATTTATTTGGTTATCCAAAACTTTTTTCAAAAAAATAAATTCTATAAAATAACAATATAAAATTCATCCCTAATACGTCCAGAATTACAGATAAATATTTACGGTCGTCAAGAATTTTTTTGATAAAAATAAAAACAAATAAAAAATATGTCCCTAACTTGTCCGGAAATTGGGGACGATTTTTTTGGTAGTGTGAAATTTATTTTCCAAAAAATATTTTAAAACAAAAAATAAAAAAATAAAAAATATTCTTAATCCGTTCAAATTGTCACTTCTGAAGACTTAAAACTTGAGATTCAATGTTTATATGTTTAAGATCGGATTCAAGTGCAACAAGCATGATGCATGTTTATCTGAAAGAAAAATTAAACAACTCATACTTATACTTGCTAATATATATGTAAAGGACATGTTTGTGGTGGCAAATGATAAATGAAATATTATCCAATTGAAGTAGATGTTAAGTAATGAGTTTGATATGAAATACAAGGGCAACAACTAAGATTTGGGAATTGAGTTGAAGAGGATAAGAAGAAAAAAATGCTTATCTTGTCACAAGAGATTTATCTCAAAAAGTGATAATCGGTTTGGGATGAGTCAAGTAAAGTCGGTAGTTACTCCTTTTGGAAATCAGTTTAGGGTACATTCGAAGAGCAATAACTAACAGAAAGAGATTATATGGAACATGTTCCATATTGTAGTGCAGTGAGAAGTTTGATGTATTAAAATGATAGGAACTAGGCTTATTTTTTACTTATTGCGTTGGAATGATGATTTGTTTCATGAACAACCTAGATAGATAACATTGGAAGGCCGTGTAATGGATTTTTCCTATATATATATGTATATGTATGGGGAATACTCATGAAGATTGGTCTACTAAGTTTCGTTATGTCTCCTCTCGCATAAAAACAGAGCAATATAGGTGATGAAAAAGATGAGAACTTGAGAAGCCTTGTGAACTTTAAATTGTTTTTATTGTAATGAGAAACTAAAGAGAATATCCTAATTATTCCCATGAGATAGAAAGAATTATATCGCTGCCTCTGAACTCGTAAATTACGTGTCTTTTGTTTTTTCTCTTTTCCTTGCGATTGAGAGTTGGGTAAGATGTATGTGTTTTTATCCGTTTCATTCTCAAATTGCTTTTAGATTTAGATTCAAATTTGAGATGATTATTCTCACATTTTAGCATTTTTCAGAAAATTTGATATATCATCTAAGCTACTAAGAATAATAAAATGTATGATAACTAAATAATATACAAAATTAATTTTTTAAAAATAATACTACATAATATTTAAATAAAATATAATTCAAATTCCAAAATTCAATATCCTAAACGCAATCCATTAGGATCCCCTCTATAAAATCATTTTTAATTTTTTTAATAGTTATAGAAATTGATATAATAAAATACAAACATATATAAATTATTTAATATATTTATTTATAATTTAAATATTTTTAAGATTTATATTAATTTTAAAATAATGTAAAACTTTTTTAAATTATTTTTAATCGACCAATTTAATTTATTTATCACGTTTATAATTCTGAATAAATTTGAAATTAATTTTCAAAAGTTTGTATTATTAAAAATTAACATGTTAATTAATATATTATTATGATAAATTAAAATAATAATTAATGTATTTTTTTAGTTTGAAATAAATTTAGAAAATGTAGAAAAATATTCATCTATATATATATATTTTAATATAGGAAAAATGTTTAAAATGTTTTGATTAATTATTGTTTCATAAAAAAATTATAAATTCGTGGCATCCGTAAATTATTCAACTTTATGTTTTTTTAAAAAAAAAACTAATATATCGGGAAAAAAGTTTGAAGTTGAATTATTTTACCAAAAATTTAGACTATATTTTGTCTACAATAACATGAATTCATGATATTTGAAAAAACATTAACATGTTAATAAATTTTTCTATCTTTATTTTTCCTTTTCTTTGTTCAAACCAAATCATATATTTGAATCTGGGTTGTTTAGGTTTATTGTATCAGATCTGAGAATTCTAATGGGATCCTGATTAGTGAAGTCGTCGTTGTTCGCAAAGACGATGATTGTGTTTTCTGTTGATTGTGAGTGACAATAAAACCGATTGATGGGGTCGTAATCGTCCATAAATACAACGAAACGCAAAATTTAAAACTCTACAATTATATTACGTTATTGCATTTCGAAGTGTTTTTCATAAAATTACAATTATAATTTATATCAATCGTAAATATATATATATATTATTTATCTGAATATTTTAATAATTTTTAATTTTATTTCAAATATTTAAAAATTATAATTAAAAAATAAATACTAAATAACAAAAATTAAATAAATTCTTTTATTAATAATATT
>CM071863.1:5554654-5573086 GCA_036759665.1 Gynandropsis gynandra | reverse complement strand
TAAATAATAGCATAACAAACTTAAAAGAATAAAAATCTAAATCGACGGAAGACAAAGGTGAGGCGGAATATCAGAAATACCTTAATAGTGCTAAACCATTTCAAAAATACCCTCCTCAAAATAATTAATAAATTCGAAAAAAAATTTGAAGAAAAGACAAGTTTACCTTTAATGTTCGAACGTGAAAAAATGGAAGTTCGGTAGTTTTTCGACGTGAAAAACTGCCGAAAACGAGAAAGCCGAACAGTTTTTCGTCGTGAAACCTGTTTAAAATTTTATAGTAAGAAAGAAATAAGTGATGTCGAACTTGAGAGGGATCGATTTGAAGTTGGCGAGAAGGAAAATGGCTAGAATCAGCAGCATCACTGGCGAAGAGAGCACGAGTCAATCTTCAATGGCGTCAATAAGTGTAAGTAGTTCGATTTCTAGGGTTTTGCAAGCTTTTGAGTCACAAAATGGTTTATTGATTTCAAATGGGTGAGTGTCAGTGTCAGTGAGTCGGTTAGGTCGCAGGAGTTGCATGAACATCTTCGACTCAGTGAGTCGGTTGAGTAGCAAGGGTCGTAGTAGTTGCATGACCATCTTCGACTAATTGAGTCGGTTGTCTCAGTGAGTGGGATGGGTCGTAATGGTCGTTTGAGGGGCGTGGGTCGGTTGAGTCTCAGTGAGTCGGTTGAGTGTCGCAGAGTGTCTGAGGATCGTTTGAGTCGCATGGGTCGCACAGGTCGGTTGAGTCGCATGGGTCGCACAAGTCGTTTGAGTCGCACGGGTCGGTTGAGTCGCATGGATCGCTTAAGTCGGAAGAAGTATAATGTATTCGTAATTGGTCATTTTGTGTATGAATTCAAGCACATGGACAAAATGCCAAAGATCACCACCAAGTGTTATCCTCACGAGACAATAAGGACGCTGGGAGGAATCTTACATGAACACGAGTTGCATTACTTCGAGAAAGAGTCACAATTTAGGCATTTATTCCACTTACAATGTGACTCCACATTGACGAAGGTTCAAATGTCTGCCCTACTAAATCATTCCGTGATTATACGGGACAATACGGAGTTATGGTTCGTCATAAACGACATTCCCATCCGGTAGTCTATAGTGGAGCACGCACTAAATTCTGGATTGAATTGCGGACCATATCCCATAGGATGGGAGTCCATGATGGGTGTCACATTCAGGCTGAAGAATTTCGGCCGTGGAAAGGTGACCCCTGAACAAGTCAGTGAAAAGCTTGTGAAGGCGAAGAATTCCGACGACCGGAAGAGGTTCGCAACTTTGATGTTGTTGGTGAAATTTATGGCTCACAAGCCTTCAGCAGAAAACTATATCAGCCATCATCTCATTGACATGGTTTATGACTTAGAATTTTGTGAAGACTTTCCATGGGGTCGTTACACATTCGAGAAGATTGTGGATACTTGCCGCAAGCACGTTAGTGGGGAATCACCGAAACCAAAATGGTATTGTGGTGGTTTCATGATCCCACTAATGGTAAATTGTATATATTATTCGAATAACTTGAATGTTTTCGTACTTTTTGCATTCTTATCATTTTGTTTTAATGTTTCAGTTACTTTCATTTGAAATCATCCTTAGTTTGGGCGGAAAGGGATGGTATGTTGAGGTTGTGGATGCGCATCGATCATGACCAAGAATGTGCAAGAAGATGGTTAATCTAATTTTAACCCGAAGTATGTAGATGTGATAAGGCAGATTGGAGATTCTAAGATAACAATTACACAAGGTTCACAAGGGAAACAAGGGTCACAGAGGGTAATAATGGTTTTTTTTTTCAAGATATTCTAAGTATTCTTCGTGTTGAACACGAAGAGGAAGCTTTACTTTCTTATCTGGAGGATTACAAGGGATGTGATGATCCTGATGTTCAGATATGGATGAAACATGTTCGTAGAAATCTAAACGGTATTTGTTGGGAGGATATCCGTAAGCAAGAACTGCTGACACGAAAAGCAGCTCTTGGTAATCAAAAAAAGGAGAAGGAAAAAGGAACTAAGAGAAAGGAGAGCGTGAGTGATGCTGATGTTGCAGACCCTCTGACACTGGAGCACAAATTAATAGGGGAAATAAGGAAGTCGGAGAAGAGAATCATCAACGCCGTAAGAGACCTTTTAAGGGATGTCGGGATTCATATGCCTAATCCAAAATCAAAGACTGCCGAGAAAGTTACGATCACCGAAAACCAATCTTCCGAAACTGTTGGTGATTTTGCTTTTGAATTCCTTCGACGTCCAAATCCAAGAAAAGAGCCAAGCGGAGATGGCTCTGAAGAGGATTTGTCAAACATTGCTCCTGATGGAATTCCACCAAGTAAGTAATATTTAGTGAAAAAATCATTTGAGTGTCAATTTCTATCGAGACATATAATTCGTAGGATCACATAAGCCGTAGGATCGTTAGAGTCATAGGGTCACGTAAGCTGCAGGGTCATTAGAGTCACATGGATCACATGTTTCATATGTCGCATGTGTCATTGGATCGCTAAAGTCGAACGGGTCGCATGGGTCAATTATGTGGAAGTCAAAATCAAAGTCTTCATGCCCATGATATGGAGCAATCAATCCATCACTGTTAGAGATAAACAGTATACGAGTTAAATTGATATTTCTTAGACTCGAGGTCGCGTCTCGATGCTCTTACCTCTATAACCCTTTATTCATAACATACATAAGCGTCAAACCGCTAACATAAAATGCCAAAGCATCGAACATAAAATGACGAGATACGCGACATCGAGCAAGTATAAAGGTCACATTTGTCTTCTAAAACTTTTAATTTTTTTCATACTTATATAATTCGTAATTTCATACATGCATAACATCTCATGTTCCATAATTTTCATAAATTCATAACTTTTTCCTTAATTTTTTATTATTTCCTATCTCCCATTTCTCTCCTCCCGACGCTCACCATTTTTTTCATCCTTTTTTTCTTTTCTTATCCTCATCTTTCTCCTTTTCTTTTCATTCTTCTCTTCCAACCACCGGTTTATCCTCATTGCCGACGAGCACTCCAACGCACGCTATTCCATTGCGCTACCATCATTGCTTCCTGTGAAAACTTGATTAACAATTGAAAAATATGCTATATAAATACTTATTTATTTAAACATGTAAAATTAATTAAATTTTTAAAAAACCAAATACATTTAAGAAAAATAGAAAAACATAGTCAAATTAAAAAAATATTGATCGCGACTGCACGAACAGATTCAATAATCGACTCAACAAGAAAATTCTTTAGGGCAGAAAGGAATGGGCTGAAAATGGAGGGGAGAGAGAGGTCGATGGTGAGTGTAAACCGGGAACTGTTGTGGAATAAATGGCGGAAGGCACCATGAATGGGTGTCTCGGTGAGGTGAGGTTGATCGACGCAAGTGAAGAGATTCAAGTGCCATGGGGAAATGTCGACATGGGAATCGTAGGGTACCTTGAATATGGCTCTTTTCAATTTTAAATGAAGATAAGTAGATGCAATTTTCTGCAATTTTCTCACACCAAAAATCTTTTGCAAATCGTGAGAAAGAGAGAAGCTAAGCAAAGATATTGGTAGAGAGATAAAAAAAGGAATCGTAAGAAAGAAGAAAATTGAGAGAAGCGTATGTTCTTATTCTTTTTTTACCGTGAGTTTGTCCATATTCCTTTTATTTTTTCTAGAATTACACGATAACATTTAGGAGAATTAATAGTGAGAAAAATCAATAATTTTCACTTATAAAAATTTGTAAATTAATGACCAATAATTGTATACCAAATATATGTATAGTTTGATAGACATGATCGTGGGATTAACGAGTTCACACAAACATAATAACAAGAATATAGTCGAAGTAAAGGATTCAAATATAAACATCCAGATACCCTAATCGGTAGTTGAATGAGGGTAAACTAAACAAAGACGATGAATTTGGGGATCTCGTAATTAGGAGACCAACATGTCAACACATCGAGACGCCCCACAAGGCAAACCTTACGAGGATATAGCATCAGTAAAGAATGCAATAATAATAATAATAATAATAATAATAATAATAATAATAATAATAATAATAATAATAATAATAATAATAATAATAATAATAATAATAATAATAATAATAATAATAATAATAATAATAATAATAATAATAATAATAATAATAATAATAATAATAATAATAATAATAATAATAATAATAATAATAATAATAATAATAAATACATATAAGAAGGTTTAACCATAGAAACATATTAAGTGTGAGGGAACACATTAATAAAATTGGAATTGAGTCTAGAAGTCAAGGATGTGGTAACTATTGAAATAATAATTACATAGTTTTAAAACTTGTAGCATAAACTGGGTGTCATGGGCTTGGGTAAGGGTATTGAAAACGATAGTTACTTAGTCTATGGACTAGTAACACAAAAGGCGAGAAAGAGTAAATATAAGCGATATTTAACGAATTTTATAGACTCGTTATGTAAAAGTCGGGAAAAAGAAAAAAAATACGGTAATTACTTATTCTTATAGACTAGTATTATAAAAGCCGAGAATGATGAAATACGAGTGGTATTTACTATGTATTTTAGACTATTAATGTAAAGGTGAGTGAGAAAAAATAAAGAGTGAGATCGAATGGAAATTAAATTCAGATTGGGATCCAACGAGATAATCTTATAAGTGTCAACCTAAAATGTCCTGACTAGCTAGTAAGAAAGGGATTTCGTGTAAGAAGTTTACCGAGTTACTTTTATCATACTCGCTCCATTTTTCGGGCCTGTCTTACATGGCAACTCGACAAGGCTAGGATGTTGTTGATGGAGAAATTTTAACTTGGTGACTTTAATATATTTCTCTTTTAAAGTTTAAATTTTAAAATTTTCAAAATTATACATATATTTGATTTTAAGTAAATTGTAAAGACGATATTCCTGCTACATACAAAAAAATAGTTTCATAAGTGTTTCTAAAACAATTCGGACTACGTCTCCATCTCTTTAAAAAGAGGTGATAGTAAACACCCAAAGAACCTTGGTAAATAGGTTAGGGGTGTTACAAAGTTAACAATAAAAAAAATAAAAGGAAGAATGACGTACTACAAAAAACAGGTGATTTCCAACGGACATATCTGTTGGAAATCACCCAAAATCCGTTGCAAAGAGCGATTCTCAATGGACAAAAACGAATCTGAGCCCGTTGGGAATCACGCGTTACAAATCGAGATCCGTTGCGATTACCAACGGTTTTCCAACGGACAATATCTGTTGAAAAACTGCAATGAATTAAAAGCCGTTGGAAATCACTCGTTGCAAATTGAGATATGTTACTATTTATAACGTCAGTGCAACGGATAATATTTGTTGCAATTTTGCAACGAACGTGCAACGGATAGATCCGGTGGAAATGCCAAGGGATAGCTGTTAAAAAAAGTGCAACAAATGCCCGTTAGAAAATATGCAACGGATGCCCGTTACCCATTCTTTGGAACGTTAAATTGCGGGAATTGATAGTTGAAATGGATACCCGTTGGCCTTAAGGCGGGAAATGGCAACGGAATTTCGTTGCGAAGTAGCTGGAATTCCGATTTCAACGGATGCCCGTTACAATTTTAAAAATTGTCAGCGGGCATCCGTTGGCAATATTTAAAACATAAAAAAATAAAAAAAATAAAAAAAAACTTAATGAATAAAAACTTTTTACAAAATGAAAAACATAATATATATTACATATCATCTAAATTTGTGGTGTCGTATTCATCCACGTGATCGTCAACACTTCGTGAAGGTGTTGCGTCATAATCGATTACCGGGTCTTGTAGCGGCGTTGTTTCCCTCGTCTCTCCTGGCGGTTGATACGACCAATTGGTTAGAAATTCGATGATGCTCTCAATGTGACGCATCTTTGCTCCAGTTTCTTGAAGAGCATCTTGCGTTGTTCGAACAATGGTTTCAAGTTGCTCGATATGTTGTTCTTGCGTATAACTCTCTTGAACCACGTGGGGCACCGTCGTGGCGCCCTCGACGATGTTCTTTTGAAGCGCAATGAGACCGTATAGACGCCCCTTATACGGTCTAACCAACTAAAAAATAAAAAAAACGTTAAAGTTAGAATTGTTAAAAAATATTTTATTTAACGAATTACAAACTATAATTTTATATTTTACCTCTAAATAAATTTTATCCTTTTATAAATGACTCAGATCGTCGGGAGTTGAACCGCAAGCTTGTGATTGTTCTGTGATCTTATCCATCATAGCTTTCACGATCCATTCCGAGGGTCGACGAGTTATGATTCGTCGCTCTCTTCCTCGACGATGGGTTGCTTCTTGGCGTGGGTTTCAACAACCAACTCAAGAAGAGTCAGTTCTCTTCCTATTCTCTGCATCTGTTATATAACATAAATATAATTATATCAAAATAATATAAAACAACAAATTTAAATAATAAGTAGAAGAAATTTGTTGATTCCTTCTTTCTTTTCAGGAAATATTTTGATCCCGAAGTATGGCGATGCAGACTATCTCCGAGAAACTTCTTGTCGTACCGACATTTATTGGTCTTCTCGCTCTTGGCCTTGAAATCCTCATACTCCCAATCTTGGACGAGTTAGTTTAATACCTCGTTCGTTGCCCATGTCGGTTTGGCATTCTTCTTGTAGTAGTTGCGCTTGGCGTTGTTCATCATCAAGCGCATCCGGGCTTGCATTTCTTGCATCCAAACTGTGTAGATACGTGACGTATCCTTCTTTTGCCATCTGTATACACGCCGCAAAAATAAATTGTAATAAATTAGTTTATAATAAATTTAATCAATCATTTTAAAGTTAAATTTCATATTATTTTATACTTACGACAAAAGTACACCACCGTCGGTGGCGTATAACTTCGGGCGTCACTTGCAAGGAATAATACAAATGATCCTATAGCGATCCCTGAATGATAATGTAATTCATATGTTTGAGAATATTATCCACATCAAACCTGCACATGAAAATGAAATATTTAGATAACATTTATAATTAAAAGAAATATAAATTCTTAATTTTAATTCTTACCATAACGTCCTGTCAGAACGTTCATGATCGATAATCGAGAGGGTGGGACACCCGTCGAAATTATCGATCAAGGCATCTATATCAACCATATCGTCTTTTTCATCAAATATCGGCGGTGCTGATATCGGTGAAAGAGGTCGATATTGTGGTGGTTGAGGCGAGGACAGGGCTCTCGTCGAACCTGCCAACATACCAACATATCCTATTAATCGCATAGCCCTCATATTTGGTTTGTGTTTAAGGGTGGTTAGTGTTTATTAGAGTATAAGATTTAAGAGAAGTTTTGATTTAGAATTTTTTTGAAAATGAAACTATTCAAGGTTTAATATACAGAAATCCAACGGATTCTCGTTGGAAAAGACGTCCAAACGGATGCAATTAATTGACATGGCGTTCTGGGTTTCTAATCCGTTAGAAATTCCAATGGATGCTCGTTGGGCGTGCGTATTTCCGAGGCAACAGACGTTGAAATGACCATACGTCTCCCCTTGTAATGAGCATTCGTTGCAAATTCTAACGGATGCTCGTTGGAAATATAGAGTAGTGAAGGTAGCCATCATGAGAACTCGCAACGGGCATCTGTTGCAAAGATGTAACGACAGCCGTTGGACAGCTCGCAAAGGTCATCCGTTGCAAAACTGTAACGAACAGTCGTTGCTGCGCTTGCAACGGATATCCGTTAGCACACATTGAAAGAGAGTTCATAGGTCAATGGGCATCCGTTAGCAATTTTCAATTGATATCCATTGAAATAGTGAAATTCTTGAAAAACTTTTTAAGTGTCGAGTACGATTTAACATTTCAATGGGTTTTCGTTGGTATTGCCAACGGATGCCCATTGAAATTTGAAAAATATGAAGTTTAGACAATAGTTTTAACTAGTTATATAAATTTATATACTACATTATTAAATTCACATTTCTTCTTCGTTAGATTCTTTGACTGACGAGTCTCCCTTCAATTGTTCATTAAATTCATCGTCATTTTCATCTTCTGCATCTTACGGTTCAACGTCTTCATAATCGTGTATGTATTCTCCATCTATGTCAGTTCTTTCGAGAATATCCTCTCAATTGTCTGTATCAATTAAGCGAATCGGCTGGGGATGATCAGTTTGCAACAGATCTTCTTTTTCATCTATACTTATAATTCCTTGTGGTTTAATCTTTACTATGGCCCACCACTCCTCTCTTCGGCTTTTCAATGTTGTTGGATATTGCACATAACATACTTGATCGACTTGATCTATTGTGATGAATGGATCATACTTACCAAATGTCGTTCTGGATTGATGTCAATTCCTTATATAGATTTTTTTCGTTCCCACATCCTACGGTTGGGTCGAACCACTGACATTTCAAAAGTATTACCTTCAAGCCAACGAGACCGAGATATTTCACATGTAGGATTTGGTGCAAAATTCCGTAGAGATTATCACCATCTATTTCACTATTAACGCAAACGCCGTAATTGTATGTGCTTCTATGTTTTCCGTGTTCGTACGTGTGGAATGTTTACCTGCGAGTAAACAAAATTGTCCAACACATAACATTTCATGCAGAACCATTAGCCAAATCTTTTAACCACGCATGAACTCTCCCATCTGAACATTTAACCTATATAACATAAAAAAACAAATGAATACTAACATACACAATTTATTTAATTAATATATATCACATACACGAGTACTTACATAATCTCTCAACCACGAGCCATAATATTGAACTTTCATTTCTATGAGTTCATTTGTATTTAGATAAGGATATGTACCAGTTACTTCTTCATCAAATATCATGTAATGAAAGTACGTTAATATTTTGAGATATATATATATATTGATTGTGTTTAAAAGTTTTATTTTCATTATACCTTTCGAAAGGTAATAGCTCTTGATAATTTAATAATATATATGTGTGGACATGAATATACTACTCTGGTGTTAACCAATATTTTTCGGATTTACCTCATGTATGTCCAATCGGTGTAAATATCTCAGGAATTGTGCCAAATTGCGGATTATATCGATATAGATAGTTTGGGTGATCTTCCGATGCACATCTTTCTTTCATATGAATATGCGACTCGAAATAAAATACGCTGAAATATGTGATTTCTTAAACAAGTATTATTTAACAATTTATACTTCAACCACTGCTTTTTTTTTTTTTGCTTTTTTCTTTAAATGAAAGAAAAGCCTTTCGAAAGGATACATCCATTAGAATTGAACTGGCCCACCGAGTATTGTCTCATCTGGTAAATATATTGGTAAATCTTCCATGACATCGAAGAATGAAGGCGGAAATTTTTTTCCAATGAACATAATACTTTAGAGATATTATTTTTCATTAACTCCAAGTCATCCCTTTTAAAATTTCTTGAACATATATCTCTCAAAAATATGCTAATTCCGCATAGCACATCGTGAACATTCCATGGTAAGAGCTCAACAAATGCAATTGGAATGAATCACTACATGAAAACGTGACAATCGTGACTTTTCAACCCGATCAGCCTCGAACCAACAATATCCATACACCGAGCAATGTTCGATGCATATCCATCTGGAAACTTAATGTCTTCTTTTAACCACCTCAATAATGTGGTTTTCGTCGGCCCAGACAATCTGAATACTGGGATAGGTGCGCTTCCATCTTTTAATTCCAACTCAAGTCTTCGACATATTGTCTTCAGATTTTTCTTGATTGTATATTATCCTTAGTTTTCCCCGTCATATACAAAGCAGTGTTGATGATGTTATCGAAAAATTTCTTTTCGATATGCATAACATCTAAATTATGACGTAATATCAGTGATTTCTAATATGGTAGTTCCCAAAAGATATTACGTTTATACTAGTTATGCCATTCACCTTGACCTTTTGGTTTTCGATGCGCACGATCTCCACTGCATTCTATCGATTCTTGTAAATCGTCCATTGTGTTTAATATTTCGTAAATGATTTGTGTTCCGCTTTGTATGCACGGTGCCTCTTTCAAAAAAATTTTATCTTTCTCGAAAGCATGTCTACGGGGAAGAAATCTTCTATGACAATCAAACTAACATGGTTTCTTCCCATTAACTAGTCGAAATGAATCTGTATCCTCCATATAATATGGACATGCTAATCTCCCATGTGTGCTCAATCCAGATAACATTCCATAGGTAGAAAAGTCACTAATTGTCCACAACAAGACCGCTTTAAATGTGAAATTTTGCTTTGTACTCACGTCATAAGCAAGAATTCATTCGTTCTACAAAATTCTTAATTCATGAATTAAGGGCTGCAAAAAGACATCGAAACTTTTCTTTAGATGCTCTGGTCCTGGAATCAGCAACGTCAGAAACATTACCTCTCTTTTCAAACACATATCGGGACGCAAATTATACGGAGATAAAATCACCAGCCATAGAGAATATTGACTTCTAGATTGTCCATATGGACTAAAACAATAGGTTCATAGGCAAAACCCACCTTGTAAAGATGTTTGTAAACAATTTCTTGACTTTGATATTTCATGTTTTTGCATCTTTTGCATGGACATAACATTGTCTCGCGTTCTTGATACAAAGGTTGCATCGACGCAAAACTCATGAATTCCTCCAATCTGTGTAAGAATTCTTGCATAACTTCTTCGGTTATATGATCTTTTCTTCTATACATCCACTCTCTCGATCTAAATATATCTCTATTTGAAAAAAACGATATTTTATTGAAAATATATTTGTTGTTGATGGTTTGATGCTAAAACCTTGACATAGAACATTACATAGTGTTTTTTGGATTGGACATCCGCTGGAATCCTTTAACGGATGCACGTTGCAAAGCCACGTGAAAATATTCAAACGGTATTCCTTGAAATTAAAAATGTCAACAGGCATCCGTTGCCAATGCCAACGGATATCCGTTACAATTGACAACGGATGTTCGTTGGCCATTTTTGTGTTTTCTAACGACTTACCAACGGATCATAGTCATCCGTTGATGATTGTAACGGATTACAACGGATTGTAGCTCGTTGAACATTCTCGGACATCCATTGCAATCCGTTGGAAAAGTTTATCAACGGACGGATCCATTGATCCATCTGTTGATATTGAGGTATTTTTTATGTAGTATATGGCTTGAGATGGAGGAAGAAAAAATTATAGTTTGTAAATATATATATGATTTAAAATTTTTTAAAATTGCAATTTGATCCACTTAATTAAAGATTTTTTCTTAGATTTTTTACGAAATTTTAAAATGATATAATATTATATGAGAAATAGTTTATTAAAATTAGTTATTTTGTTATATAAATCATGTGATTTGAGTAAGAAAAAAGAATCGTTACGAGTGAAGTTTAACATATACAAATATATCATTGTTATATCAATAAATATTTTAATTATAAATTTTATATTATAATTTGTATGATTTGTCACATGAAAACAAATATTTAGAAAAATAAATTGAAAACATAATAAATATTCTTCGTCTTAATATAATATATATTCTATGTCTAAACATAATATATGAAACACAATATGATAGTATTGAATATATTTTCTGAACTACTTCCACGAAATCTTCATATACCGTTCACCAAGATTCTTTATTTAAACATTGTAGAAATATTTTAATATATATTTTTGTAGTATGAATAATTTCATAGATAGTTATTATTTTGATAAATAAATCTTGTTTCTATTATCTTGTAATAACATGATAAATAATACTTTTTTTACGAATGATAGTACATTAATTTATAATAATTTAATATGTTAATACTGTGACGTTTTTATTGTTTTTCTTGAATTATAATTATTAGTAGGAATAAACATTTGTTTTTTATAAAAAAAATTTGTTTAATTAATATTTGTTTATATGTATCATTGACGTCATTCATCGTATTTTATAAAATTACTCATTGGTATATACTTTATTAAAAATTAACACGCAAATTTATTTTTAAATGCAAATTGAATACTATTTATAGTTAGTTAATAAAAATGGAATATATTTATATTTATGTAACAACATTGAAAATCGAAGAAACACAAAATTGAATATAGATACAAAAGAAAATCAACACAAAGAATTGTATATACTATATGAACCGCAACACTTAAACATTTATATCATGGTTTATTAATATATTGCATTCATTTCAAATCTAACCATACAATAATACAATGCTACAAAAGAAAAATCATTCCACAAGGGCAACACCATATTCTTATTCTTCCTTATCAACATATCTCGTGCAAATTGCTTTATTTTCACCTCACCTCCTGGTTTTGGCATAAATTGTTCATCGGACTCAACCTGAGAATGCAGATTAGGATAAGCTTGGAGGAGGCATGCGAGACTCTGCAAGCTTGAGAGGTACACTGGACATGGAAACATAACTTTGGCAACTTTTATTGTTTGAAAAAATTCATAATGTTGAGATCATAAAGAGCCTTGTGAAGATAACAAACATGAATGGATCTATCACGATAAACAAATCTTATTGATTCTGTCATATAAACCTCATCAATGAGACGACCTTGAAGAAATGTGTTATTAACATTCAATTGTCGTATATTCCAAACCTTTGAAACTGCTTGACTGATGACAATTCGGATCTTAGTAGATTTTACAACTGGACTAAATATTTCCTGGAAGTAAATACTCGAACGTTGACGAAATCCTTTGCTACTACCCTTGTTTTGTATCGATTGATTGACCCATCTGAATTGTGTTTGATACGAAAAATTTATTTGCAACCAACGACATTGGTAGCTTGTGTTACCAGTACTAAATTCCAAGTATCGTTTCTTACTAAAATATTGAATTCTTCACACATAGCACGATTGATGGTGAAATTGTTTTTGTATGATAAGTAAATCATGTAGATGGCTTCATAATATTCTTCTTTGATCTTATTATCATTGGATGAACATTGCAAGTTTCATGGGTTGTAGAAATAATCTCCACATCCCTAGCATTGTGCAAGAAAGAACTACTTGGTGGTTCCAAAAGTGTTGTCGCATCATTAGATGGTGAAGGGTCATTACTTGAGATGATAAAGATGGTTGGACAAGTGATTGGTCAAACATTAGAACGTGTGTTATAGAAGGTTGGGATGATTCAAGGTTTGGATTCGAGAATACAAAGATGCTAAGATAGGGTATGGAAAATGAGATTCATAAAAGATGTCATGGTGCGAGACATAAAGACGAGACATAATCGTGTATTGGAGTAGAAAAACACAAGGAGTAGAATGAGGTGCTAATTTATGAATAGAGTAAGATCGTAACCATGGATGACAAAGACATCCAAAGAAACAAAGTTTGATGTAATTTGGTGAGAATCGAAAAATACACTCGAAGGGAGACAACCTAGAAAGACATGGATTGGACATACGATTAACGAGATAAATCGCAGTTGCATAAGACCAAAAAGACACAGGGATGGAGACATGCATGAGAGTCTAGTTTCAAAAACGCGACAATATTTGCATTTGGATATCCATTATGTTCGGGATGTGGGTGGGATAGTAAAACGAGAGATGTCTTTAGATATAAGAAATGGACGAAGAGCAATATACTCACCACAATTATCCGAATACAAATGTATAATTTTTGTTTGAAATCGTTGATCAATGAAGTTTTTGAAATGTTTAAAATGTGATTAGAACATCATATTTGTGTTTAATTGGGAAGAGTCACGACACTGGGTGTAATGATCTATAAAAATAACATAATATTTATAGACATTAAAAAAATAATAGGTGAGGTCCAAACATCGAAAAAAATGTAGTCAAGTTGTTCAAATGATTGAATGAAATCTGAAAATGGAAGCTTATAATTTTATTACTCGAACATGCATTAAAAAAAAGAATATGAGATAGATAATAGAAGTGAAAATTGAGAAACCATGTCATTTAAAAGAGATAAAACTAAATTCATTACTACACAACTATTTTATTTTCAATTCCAGTTAAAATTTCTTTTTAATTATAGAAATGTTCACACTTTTGGATATTTAATTTAAAAAACTATAACCTCAAAAGATTTCTACCATTTAGATATACATTGGATAAACCTCCAAATCTACAATAATGTGCAAACATTATGAACTAAGTAAATCTATAATAAACTATAGACAAAGATAAAATAAAATGCACGTATAGAATGAAGGATTTGAATCTATATTAACCAACATGGTTTTTTAGGACTCTTTATGATTTGAAATTTCCATACATTTTTAGATAAAACACAACAAATGAAACAGAGTATAGCTATTTTGCCAACAATGGTTTCACTTCGACCTCAATATGTTGTCGTTAAGTCGGACCACAGCTTTTTATTAAGTTTGATAGAAAATGAGAAAAATTATTTCTTGAGCTTAAATCAATATTTAAAATTCTTCCTATTAATGAGTGACAGCTTTGAACTACTACATGATTTAGAGAACCACCACCAAGATCAAATACGAAAGAACTTCAACAACGGTTTTGCTAAGGAGAGTGATGGAGGGATGATTATAAGGAACAATAATAACATAATTCCCTCACGTTTTCTAGAAATTAAAACACCAAAATCATTTTATTTTATTGTGTAGTTTCGATTGAGTAGAGATGCAAAAATCACTAATATAATAAAAGATTTTGGTAGGTAGGCAGCGACTTTCACGTCCCTTTCTTTTTTTTTTTTTATTTTCTTTTTACTTTTTCACCGTCACCTTATATTCTTATCTTGCTTAAGATGCAGAGAATGGTAAACCAAATCATAGTAACCAATGTTATATATAGAACTCAGGAAAAAAACTAGGAAAATCATCTTGACGCAGCAAACCTACACCTAATGCTTAGAATACGGGAGATGAAACAGAGATGTCGAATCCAAACGTCTCAATTTGACAAACACTTGTAGCATAAGCCCTTGTATTTTCTTTCTCCAACTAATGTATAGCCAAAATTGATCAAAACGATCCACGGTTTTTAAATAATTATTTACATGGAATTGGGCTGAGATTTTATATCTAATACGTGAATATCATAAATCATAATAATTTTTCTACTAATCAACTTATTTTAATAGAGTTTTGTAGTGGTTTCTGTACGTACCTTTTTTTCCTCGAGATGATTCTATGATGACGTAGTTACCATATGCTGATGCGGATAATCTTCCACCTAAACTGCAATAAAAACAGAGGACCATGACAGAAGTAATGAGAATTTAATTATACATCTAATAATTTAAAGATATGCCCATTTGTAGTAAGAGTTGATGAACACGATGGTTAGGATCATGACCATTTGTGAACACGTTTTATACACACCATTTATTATATCCACCAGAATAAGAGTTCTTTCTATTGTGCTGCAAGACCTACCCCCGTGGTCAAGTTTGAAATTTGCTATTAGCCACACTGTTGTGGTCATCGTAGGTTTAGGTGAGTGTTGCTTGCTTGAGAAGTAAAGCCAGTGATAAAAAGGACAAAGATCACACAAGAGAATCTAAACCAATTTCTCTTGCCGCTCACTCGATGAAGGAGGAGGGAATAAACATATTACCAAACCAAGACGATGACTCGGATCTCATGCGTCTGGTGAAAGAGCTTCAAGGTTCTCTCAGAAGGATTGATCTGCTGGAGAAGGAAAATCAAGAGTTAAAACAAGAAGTTGGACGTCTGAGAGTCCAAGTAAGTAATCTCAAAGCACATGACAGTGAGAGGAAATCCATGTTATGGAAGAAATTGCAGAGTTCATATGATTGCAGCAACACAGATGGATCTAACCTGAAAACGCTGGAACACGTCAAGCTCAATGAAAAGGCTCAAGAGGCAAAGAATACAACTTCAAAGACAACCTTCCAAGAATCATCTGCTGTAATAAAGCCACCGCCACCTCCACCACTTCCGTCAAAAACAACACTCGGTAAAAGATCTGTGCGACGTGCTCCAGAGGTTGTTGAGTTGTACCGTGCCCTTACAAGAAGAGAGTCTCATATGGAGAATAAGATGGCCCATAAAGGAAACCTGTCACCTGCATTCAGTAGAAATATGATTGGTGAAATTGAGAACCGCTCCAAATATCTTTCAGCTGTAAGTACGCACAGCTAATTTGTCCCTCCTAATCCATAGGCACTGATTTAGCCGCAAACTACCTTAAACATTTTAGAATGCATTAGATAAGATTTTGACTCATTGGTTGCAAATAATATCTCAAAACTACAAACCAAAGGTTAGAGAATTACATGATAAATGTGAAAATGCATTTTTGCATTTATCCCGTGGACTAGAAGGGATAAAAAACTTCGATTCCATGATAGATGAGAACATATTATTATGGTGAAATATATTGCCTTGCAGATCAAATCTGACATAGAAAGACACAAAGATCACATCCAATTGTTAATCAGTAAGGTGGAGTCCGCAGTACATACAGACATAACAGAGGTGGAGACGTTTGTGAAATGGTTAGATGAGGAACTATCTTCCTTGGTTGATGAGAGGGCAGTCTTAAAGCATTTCCCAAAATGGCCAGAGCGCAAAGCAGATGCACTGAGAGAAGCTGCTTTCAATTACCGAGGACTAAAGAACCTTGAATCAGAAGTTTTATCATTCAAGGATAATCCAAAGGAACCTCTGACGCAGGCCTTGCAAAGAATTCAATCGTTGCAAGACAGGCGAGCATGTATTAAACAATATACTATTACCTCCGACCTTATCCAATAACAAAAGTTAATTGCATTAAATCATCAATTTTGCAGATTGGAAGAATATGTTAACAACACTGAGAGGATGAGAGAGGGTACAAGCAAGAAGTACAAGGATTTTCAGATACCGTGCGAATGGATGCTTGATACAGGATTGATTGGACAGGTAGGTGATCTATAGCTGCTATACACCAATAAAATCTGATTAAGATAGAAGTAGCAATTCTACAGCAACAATAACACTACGTTAACTCTATTGACTATGAAAAGAATTAACCAATTTTACCAACCCTTAGCCTCCTTAGCTTCACGTCCACAACTTCTATCTGAGAAGAACCTAAGAAATCCTGTTGCCATGCTGCAGCTAAAATACAGCTCATTGAGGCTAGCCCAGGAATATATGAAGCGAATAACCAAAGAGCTGGAATCAAATGAAGGTGCTAGAGAAGGAAATCTAATTCTCCAAGGGATCCGATTCGTCTACATGGTGCACCAGGTATGCACACTATACCAACACTATACCACTCTTAATATCTAGTGATGAAATGATGGATCTTTCCTAACTTTGTATCCCTTCAGTTTGCCGGTGGTTTTGATGGAGAAACATTACGTGTATTCAAGGAACTAAAGAAGAGCATCACTAGCGAAGCCAGAAAGTAAAAGTATCACTGGTGACATCTTAGAGAAACCAGCCAGATTTAGTGTATGAATACTTGTGTGGTTCTGCTCCAAATACGAAAAGAATAAACAGGTGGGTGTAAAACAGCTTTACGATGTCTTAGACGTTTAATAAAATAGGATCATTTATTCAACTTTCCAGTTTCTGAGTTACTCTAGCAAAAAGAAAAAAGTTTTTAAGATGTCTCATTCACCGAGTTTCCAACTCAACCAGTGGCACGTCTCAGGGCTCAGGTTCAGTAAAGCCGAGACCGAACAAGCAAGCAAATTCATGTTCTGCCTTTACAGCAGGCAAATCACCGAATGGGCTTAAATTCAAACTTTCGGAGAACAGACACTAACAATTAGCAACTTAAGATAAAAGCTCATCAACAAAAGAAAAGATAACGAGATTCAAATGATCGATGATACGAAATCTCTTGATTCTATCTGAAACTCTTGAGATGTAATTCCTGGAACCGATCAAATGATTGATAATCCAATCGAGCTCAAATTCTATTTAATTCCAAGCAATAACTCGATTAAAAAATGATGAACTTCAACTGATGACTCATAGAAAACAAAATTTGGATAAGAAAGAACTGCGAACAACGAACCTCAGAGAAG
This sequence comes from Gynandropsis gynandra, assembly GCA_036759665.1. Classification (NCBI taxonomy): domain Eukaryota; kingdom Viridiplantae; phylum Streptophyta; class Magnoliopsida; order Brassicales; family Cleomaceae; genus Gynandropsis; species Gynandropsis gynandra. The sequence continues at coordinate 5,555,053 of CM071863.1, read as the reverse complement.
TTCCTGATTGAACCGCGAAGAGAGAGATCCCAGCTCCACTTTTTCCTCAGCAACTTTGCACTTCTGACTCATCTTTGTCTGTCATTGAGGAGATGAAGATCGGAGAAAGCATCCGAGAATTTTAATCGTCGAACTCCAGTTTTGAATTTGATATTTTGGGTTTCGCGCGTCTAGGGGTACGTGGCATTCACGCGCACCACCACTATTGCGATTGCGGGTTTTATGTTAGCCATTGGCAGGGGTAACTTAAAAAATACCGTCGTAGTGCTAAAACACTTCAAAAATACCCTTCCCGAAGAAGAAAATATTTCTAACTTCAAAAGGGATAACTTCAACAATACCTTCGTAGGGCTAAAACACTTCAAAAATACCCTTCCCGAAAAAGAAAATATTTCTAAC
>CM071863.1:5538532-5554644 GCA_036759665.1 Gynandropsis gynandra | reverse complement strand
ATTTAAATAAATTTAAAAATATATGTGAGTACGGAAAAATAGTAAAATATATATAAAAACGAACATTATCATTATCATCATCATCATCATCATTATCATCATCATCATCATCATTATCATCGTCATTGCATTCTTTACGGAAGTTATGTCCTCATATGGTTGACTTTGTGGGGTATCTCAATCCGTTCACACGGTTGTGTCCTAACTACGAGATCCCCAATTTGTCGTCTTTGTTCAGTTTATCCTATTACAACGATCGGTTAGGTTATCCGAATATCTTCAACATTGGTTTTTTATCGTTTAGTAATGATGAACTTATTGTGTAATTGAACATCATGTTATATTTTTTTATTATTTTGTAATCGTTAGAACTGTGTGTTTTCATTCATGTTGAATATATTTTAGTATTTTTATTTTAATTTAAAGTATTTTTTATATTAATATTTTTATCAATCATTTGTAATCGTTATAATTTAAAGTATTTTTTATTTTAATATTTTTTAATATACAAAATTTCATAATACATTTAAATTAAAGAAAATATATTACGTATATAATAACCATAATTTAAAATTATGTTAATTTTAGAGAAATCATATAGTTCAGGGGAGAATAGACTAGAGGTTATATAGTTCGTGGGGAAATATGCTATAGTTTATATAGTTTGGATGGAATAGACCAGAATTCATATAGTTCGGGGGGAATAGGCTAGAATTCATATAGGTCGGGGGAATAGACTGGAATTCATAGAGTTCACGGGGAATAGGTTGAAAATCATATAGTTTGAGGGAAACTAGGCTGTTTTAAAAATATTTAACAGAAAAATTAACGGAGGGGGGAATGGGATGAATTTTTAAAGTTCAGAGAGAAATAGGATGAGTAACGATAGTTTAGGGGAATCAGATGAGCAGGAAAGTTCAAGGAGGAATAGGATTACAGTGGTAAAGTTCAGGGGGAATAGGTTGTTTTCCCTAAGATTTAACCTATCACATCTTATGAATGATTATTTCAAAATTTCTTTCTGCATACTCTTATGATTTAACTATATGAATTTCATGCTATAATATTTAACCATTTATAGAGAAAATGTGGACATATTACTATGTAAAATCCCAAAATATATTTTAAAATTATATTACATCAAATATCTCTCTCGAATTTATTTGATATTTTTTTATTTAGCCAAAGTATTGTCACATTAATCACCCAATGCATTATTCTTTCTTTTTGGTTGATATGCTATCATCTTTATAAATATTTGACCTATTACATCTTATGAATGATTATTTAAAAATTTCTTTCCTCTTACTTTTATGATTTAACTATATGAATTTTATGCTATATTTTTTAACTATTTATAGAGAAAATCTGGAAATATTATCATGTAATATCCCGAAATCTATTTTAAAATTATATTATATCATTTTAAAAGTTTGTAGAAAATCTAAAAAAAAAATCTTTAACTAAGTGGATAAAATTGCAATTTTCAAAAGTTTTAAATCATATATATACATACAAACCCAATTCTTTTCTTCCTCCACCTCAAGCCATATACCTCATTCTTCCTTTTATTTTTTGTATTGTTATCTTTGTAACACCCCTAACCCATTTACCAAGGGTCTTGGGGTGTTTACTATCACCTCTTTTTAAAGAGATGGAGACGTAGCACGAATTGTTTTAGAAACACTTGTAAAACTATTTTTTGTATGTAGCAGAAATATTGTCTTTACAATTTACTTAAAATCAAATATGTGTATAATTTTGAGAAGTTTAAAATTAAAACTTTAAAAGAGAAATATATTAAAGTCGCCACGTAAAAATTTCACCATTATCCTTGCAGCCCTCTTAGTTCTACGATGTTCTCCATCAATAGTCATCCTAACCCCATCAATTTTCCATCTAATACAGGCCCAAAAAATGGGGCGACTATGATAAACGTAAGCTTCCTACACGAACACCCTATCTTACTAGCTAGTCAAGACGTTTAGGTTGACACTTATAAGATTATCTTTCTAAACCCCAATCTGGATTTAATTTCTATTTCGTTTTACTCTTTATATTTTTTTTTTCACTCGCCTTTTACATTAGTAGTCTAAAATACATAGTAAATACCACTCATGTTTTCATTCTCGACTTTTATATTACTAGTCTATAAGACTAAGTAAATACCATACTTTTTTCTTTTTTCCCGACTTTTACATAACAAGTCTATAAGATTCGGTAAATATCACTTATATTTATTGTTTCTCGTCTTTTACGTTACTAGTGCACAGACTAAGTAACTACCGTTTCAGTATCCTTACCAAAACCCATGACACCCATTTTATGTTACAACTTATAAAACTATGTAATTATTGTTCCAATAGTTGACCACATCCTTGACCTCTAAACTCAATTCCAATTTTATTATTGTGTTCTCACAAACTTAATTCGTTATGTTTCTATTGTTAAACCTTCTTACATGTATTTATTATTATTATTATTATTATTATTATTATTATTATTATTATTATTATTATTATTATTATTATTGTTATTATTGCATTCTTTACGAATGCTGTGTCCTCGTAATATTTGCCTTGTGGGGCGTCTTGATGTGTTGACACGTTGGTGTCATCATAACGGGATCTCCAATTCATAGTCTTTGTTCGGTTTACCTTGATACAATGATTGATTAGGGTATCCAGATATTTACATTTGAATCCTTTATTTCGACTATATTTTGTTATTATGATTATGATTGTGGGAACTCGCTAATCCCCCGACGATGTCTATAAAACTATAAATATATTTGGTATACAATTATGGGCCATTAATTTACCGACTTTTATAAGTAAAAATTATTTTTCTCATTATTTAATTCTCCTAAATTTTATCATGTAATTCTAGAAAGAAAAAAAATAAGAGGAATATGGAAAAACTCATGGTAAAAAAAGAATAACAACATACATTTCCCATGGTGACCTTTCCCCATGGCACTTGAATTTCTTCACTTGCGTCGATCGACCTCACCTCACCGAGACACCCATTCTTGGTGCCTTCCTCCATTTATTTCACAGCGGTTCCCGGTTTACACTCACCATCGACCTCTCTTTCTCTATCTCCTCCATTTGCAATCCATTCCTTTCTACCCTAGACGATTTTTCGTTAAGTAACTTCATTGAATTGGTTCGTGTAGTCGCGATTAATCGTTTTTTAATTTAATTTTGTTTTTGTATTTTTTCAAATGTATTTGGTTCTTTAGAAATTTAATTAATTTTACATGTTTAAATAAATATGTATTTATTAAAAGTCTAATTAAATTTTAAAAGAATATTTTTAAATTGTTAATCAAGTGTTCTAATATTTTAATTTAGTTTTCACACGAAGCAATGACGGTGGTGCGATGGAGTAGCACGTTGGAATGCTCGCCGGTGATGAGGATAAACCAGTGGCTCGAAGCGAAGAATGGAAAGAGATGGAGAAGGAGGAGGATAAGTTGAGAAAATAAAAACGATGAAAAAGAATGGAGAGGCCGGGAAGAGAGAAATGGAGATAGGAAAGAATTGATTTATGGTTTGAAAAGTATTTTGAATAAAAATTAAAATAATTACAAATTGTATATTTAAATAGTAGCATAGAATTAAAAAATTAAATGTAACATTCAAATATTTATTTTCTCATTTTAATTTTTAAAATTATTGAAATTTAAAAACAAAAATTAAACATTTTAGAGAAATAATATTTTAATTTTTTTAAACTGAAAAGTTTGTGATTTAAGATTATCTTTTGAGGATTTATTAGAAATCTAAACTAAAATATTAGAAAATTTTATTTACAATTTAGAAAATATAGTTTTAGAATTTAATTACACTTTTAGTAATTTCTTATTTATTTAAAAATGTGAAATTAATTAAATTTCTAAAAAATCAAATACATTTGAAAAGAAATTGAAAAACAAAATCACAATTAGAAAAACGATTAATAATTTTTAGAAATTAAATATTAATATATATTTATAAAATCTCGATATCAATAACTTCATAATCTTTATAAATATATTTTTATATAATAGATTTTATAATTTATCATTGTTTATATATTTAATTTTAATTTTATATAAATTTTAAAATATATGAGTACGGAAAAATAGTAAAATATATATAAAAACAAAGATTTTAATTATCATCATCATCACCATCATCATCATCATCATCATCATCACCATCATCATCATTATCATTGCATTCTTTACGGAAGCTACGTCTGTTCACCTTGTGGAGTATATCGATATGTTCACAAGTAGGTGTCCTAATTACGAGATCCCCAATTTATCGCCTTTCTTTGGTTTATCCTATTACAAGGATCAGTTAGGTTATCTGGATATCTACATATGAATTTTTTATTTCCACTATATTCTTATTATTATGATTGTGTGAACTTACTAGTCTCGCGATGATGTCTATAATACTACATATATTTGGTATAAAATTATTGGTTACTAAATTACCGATTTTTACATGTCAAAATTATTGAAGTTTTATCACTATCTCATTATCCTAAATTTTATCATGTAATTCTTAAAAAAAAAGATGAGAGATAAGGAAAAATAACAATAAAAAAATAAGAATATATGTTTCTCCCAATCTTCTTTTTCCTCATGATTCCTTTGTTTAATTTCTATTGATTTCTCTCCCTAGCTCCTAGGTGCGAGGAAATTGCATGTTCTTATCTTCATTTACAATGTCTAAGAGCCATATTCAAGGTACCGTACGCTTCCCATGGTGACTTTTCTCCATGGAACCTGAATCTCCTTCACTTGCATGGATCGACCTCACCTCAAAGAGACACCCCTTTATGGTGCCTTCCGCCAACGGTTTCTGGTTCACACTCACCATCGAACCCTCTCTCTCCTCTATTTGCAGCCCCTTCCTTTCTACCCTAGATCATTTCTCATGGAGACGTTTCATGGAATCGATCTGTGCGGTCACAATTCATGGCGACTCACACCCATACCCCGATGGCGACTCACAATTCATGGCGACTCACAATTCATGGTAAATTCATCTATCCCCCGATCGATTCATCATTCCATCTTACTTTCTCTTCTCAAATCCTATTCCTTGTTACCAAAGTTACAATCTTGCATATTCTTTCTTTTGTTTGTTCATCTCTTCCAACGATTCATTATCGTCGCCATTTTTTCGTTGTATTCATCAGTTGAGTATTGTAATATTTAAATCTATATCCCATTTAATATTTTTTTAAAAATAAGGTTCCTTGTATCAATTTATTTGTGTCATAATGATTTGATGTCAATTTAACAAAATTATTTATGAATATTTTTAAGGGAAGAAGATTAGCACATCCTTGGAATTTTGATTCATCCAAAAATACTTTTTTCATGTGGATGTTTCTATACTATTTTGATTCATATTTCAAATCATAATCATGAAACTAAAATTATACACTATAACATTATTCACGATAAATTAAATTTCACCCACAATGTTCATGTGATATTTTGTTTAAATATATTAATTAATACATAATAACTATTTATAGATGAAATGGGTGATTTATTATTATTATGCATGATTTTTATATTTTTTTTCAAATACAATTATAAGAACTAAAAAATTGTAGAAAATACGGAATGTAAAATAATGAAAATAATAAAAAGTTATTGAAAAAGTTACGAATTTATGACAATTATGGAACATGATCTGTTATGCAAAACAATATAAAATTACGAATTATGTAAGTATGGAAAGATTAACAGTTTTAGAAGATAAAGGTGACCTTTAGACTTGCTCGATGTCGCACATTTCGCCATTTTATGTTCGATGCTTTGGTATTTTATATAAGTGCTTTGATGCTTATGTATGTTAGGAAGAAAGGGCTATAGATCGCGACGCGACCTCGAGCCTAAGAAATATCAATTCAACTTGTATACTCTTTATCTCTAACAGTGATGGATTGATCACTCCATATCATGGGTATGAAGACTTTGATTTTGACTTCCACATAATTCTCCCTTGGTGGCGCAACTGTAGCCCGCGTCGGACGATGTGGACAATCGCTAATTGATTCTAAAAAGAAATGGATTCCTGCTTAGAACTTGGTTTGTCAAGAAAAATAATAACAATTCTACGTGATAAATGTGAGTGAAATATGAAGCTTGAAGCATATATTATGACCGCAATTAAGGTAAAAAGAAATGAACTCAATAAGTATGATCCAATGATGTCTTAGCTCCAACAAAGGTCATGGCCTTGCTTTGTACATTGGTGTGAGTGATCAAATGCGTCAATAATTACACCACAAGTTTCCGTTCAAATAAAATTGAAGATTTGGATATTCCATGCGAAATCATCCAATTCAAGGTACGAACAAAATTCGACCCTAATTTGAGTATTCATGCGAGTTCATAATTTAATTTGATCTCGTTCGGTAGGATCCAACGCAATAGAATCAAAAGCCTATAGATATGGACGGGAGAAATAAAAACCGAGCTTTATGGAAAAACGAACAAAAGAAGAACCTGTCAGATCGCCGTGAGGCCACCCCGATCGGGACCGAGCCCAAACCAGGTAACGATCCTCTACAGCCATAGAGAGCTCAAGGTGAGCAAACGCAGCCGTTAATCTCGCTCCGACCCCACGGCCATGAATCATCCACCAGGTTTTAGGTCCTGTCTCCTTAGAAATCAAGGATACAGAGGTACGAGCCTATAGAACAGATCCTGTTCAAGTAAGGTCGTGACTTGAGAAAGCCGTGTCATATTATATATAGGCGGAATGAATGTATTGTTTAGGCAATGTGGGACTCTTGTCTTACCAATATGCGGCTGAAATCTTACAATATTTATTTTCCTTAAACGACTCACGCTGCAACAATATTATATTAATTAACTATTGGGTTCACTAAATAAATATATATTTTACAAATCTATGTAATTATTTTACTAAAACTAAGGAAATTACAAAATAAAGAAAAGGAAAGAAACCAAAGGTGAGCAAGTTAGATGTATCTCTCTACCTGTACTGTACTTTAGCCTATATCAGTCCTCTGTTTTTCTGAGTTTCTCATTGAAGATTCATACGTAGTAAACCATTCCAACTTCGAGCAGAGAAGTATGAGGAACATTCAGAACAACGTCTGTTCCTCTGCAGTTTGTGCTCAGAAACGCAAACACAATGTCTATGGCAAACTTCTTCAACACCAAAGACGATTTCTTCGCCTTTGCATACGAATGTCCCAAAATATAAGTTACCCCTGATTCTTTCGCTTGCACTATCTGCAAAGATTCTTCCTTTTTCATCCATGGATTCCCCTGAATCCTTGATCTTCCTGACCCATCATCACATGATACGTCTTTTGCTTTCTCAATCTGTGAACACTCATCTTTTACGTTCTGCAAATTCCCACCGTTCTCATCCAAACTACGTACGCTCCATCGTCATATATCCTGAGATAGAATAATCTCCACTCTTGTTATCACGGCTAATACTTGTACAAGTTTTGCGTTGATTATCATCACGTATATTCAAGAGTGCAAGCTGAGAATAACCCAGAGGGGTAGATTTTCTCTTCTGTAGATGGGAACAAAGTGGACAAGCGATCAACAAGCAAAAAAACTCCACATACGGAGTTCAAAGCAAACTACGCCGCAAGCCAGTAGATCCAGCGACTGTTCCATGCCCCGCTGACGACTGCGGGTCCAAAGGAGACCGCACGGTTCATGGAAGTCGCATCCGTTAAATTAGTTCAAAATTTTTAAAAATTAATTATCTATTTATGATAATAACATATTTATTTACATTGATATAATACAATCAAATATAAATTTAATAATATGAATATGTATAAATTTGTAAAAAAATGTTATGATTTTTTTTAAATAATTACTTGTGTGAAACTAAAATACAATAGATAACACTTTTGGCAAAAAAAAAAAAAATCTAATGATAAGTTATCAAATATATAGAAAGTATATGTGATGTGTCTATCAAATAAACACAAAAAGACAAAATATATATATATATATATCACTACACTTAATTATTAGATTTTTTAAGATATGCTATATAGAGATATGTTTGATATTTTGTAATTTTATTATTTTCAGTTATTTTTTACAAGGATTTATTTAGATTAAAGGTGAAATGATTCTTTAAACCCTTGTTGTCATTTTTTATTAGTATATTTGTTACCTCCATTCATTTGCTTCATGAACTTGTATATATCATTATCTCCAACATTGTTGTCATTTTTTGACCCATATTTTTAGACTCATTTTTAAAATTACGAACCTCACAGTTATGACCTGATTTCTACCTTATAATCCCACCATTTTTAGGCCAATTCACACCCTTCTTTACCCTTTTTTGCTCTTACCCTTCTTCTGCACCGCAATTTCAAAGCCACCAATGCATTGCCATCGTTGGAATTTTTGTTGAAACCTATTCTTTTTCTTTTTCTTCCTTCAAACCACCTCCATCCCTCCCTGATCCTCCCATTCCTCTCAATTTATACATATTTATGTATATATATATAATATTCTCTTTTAATTTTTTATCTTATTTCATAATACTGTTCTGTTTTATGGAGACCATTCAATCTATTATAATATTTAAAAGAAAGAATCTAAAAGAGTTGGACGCAAATTATTAAGCCCCCTTTCCCTCTCCCTTTTTCTCTTCCCTCCCACCATTGGAACTCTTGATGTCACGAACCAATCAAAGGTATTGTTTCTTCACACTCTGTCTTCCTTTTCTTGTCATCTCAAACCCTTGGCGATTGTCATATGCAACCACAATCTCCCCTTCCTTTTACCATTACTCCTCCCTTCTCTTTTGCTTTTGATTCTCTAGTCTGAATCCCAAGCTCCGTCTTCTCCTAATTGTAATGGATTATAATAAAAAGTTGTGAACCGATTGAGAATCAAGCGAGCGAGATGGAAGTAAACTAATATACAGATTCAGGATCGGCTCATAATAGCTAAAAAGACCGATCTACAATTTCATCTCAAGAAGCATGTAGGACATCTTCAATCAGTAGAGAAGCGGTTAATACGAAATATATTTTAATTGATGATAAACAATTTAACAGTGATACATTGAATTATTCAAACCGAAACTGTAATAATTTTAATTGAAATCAAAATCTTTAAACTCATCAATTTCCAGATTTTTGTTATGAAGATCACTTTATACCACAAAAGAGTTATTTAAATTATTACTAAAATTATCTAATATTATAACTCCGTAAATATTGAATATTATAGCTAATTTACAAATATCTTGTAATTGACTCTTGATGGTGTAAATTCTTTTTGTTAAATATGTGTTTTTCCATATCAATAGAAATTTAGTTTGAAAGATATTATAACTTAAAATTAAAATATTATGTAAGAATTTGTTATTAACATAAAATTTTTACATATATAAATCTTTGTATATAATAAATTGTAACGTGTGAATGCAATTGCAATTTATCTTAATTTTTTCACATGTATAAATTTTTTATATGATAAATTATTTTGTGTCAATACATCTGAATCATAATAGATTAAAATAATAGTATATGTATTATTTTTATATGATATAATATTATGTTTTTAAGATTAATAGTTTATATGATATAATATGCAATGTTAATTAATTTAGAATTTATATCACTAATGATTAAATTAGTTCAAAATTCTTAAAAAATTAATTATTAATTTCTTAATATTTTTTAAATTATTAATTACTTAATATTTTTAAATTAGTTCAAAATTCTTAAAATAATTAATTATGTATTTCTGATAATAAAATATTTATTTATATTGATATAATACAATGAAATATAAAATTGAATAATATGAATATGTATACATTTGTACAAATGTTTTGATTTTTTTTAAATAATTAATTGTGTGAAACTAAAATATAGTAGATAACAATTTTAGCAAAAAAAAAATATAATGATGTGACATCAAATATATAGAAAGTATACCATTACACTTAATTATTGGATTTTTAAGATATGCTATGGAGATATGTTTTATATTTTTTAATTTTATTATTTTCAGTTATTTTTATACAATAATCTATTTAGATCAAAGGTGAAATGATTCTTTATATTTTTTTTTAATTTTGTAGTCGAAACCCCTATTGCCAATTTTTTATTAGTATCTTTGTTATCTCCATTCACTTGCTTCATGAGCTTGTATATATCATTATCTGGAGCATTATTGTCTTTTTTGACCCACATTTTTAGGCTCATTTTTAAAATTACAATCTCACAGTTATGGCCGGATTTTACCTTATTATCCCCCACCATTTTAAGGCCCATTTGCACCCTTCTTCTGCACTGTAATTTCAAAGCCACCAATGCACTGCCACCGCTGGAATTTTTGTTGCAACCTATTATTTCTTTTTCTTCTTTCAATCCACCTCCCCCCCCTCCCTCCCTCATCCTCCCGTTCCTATTAATATTCTCTTTTATTTTTATCTTGTTTCATAATATTGTTCTCTTTCATGGATTGGAATGTATTATAATAAAAGTTGCGAACCAACTGAGAATCAAGCGAGCGAGATGGAAGTGATCTAACATACAGATTAAGGATCAGCTCGAAATAGCTGAAAAGATCGATCGACAATTTAATCTCATGAAGCATGTAGACCATCTTCAATCGGTAGAGAAGCGGTTACATCAATTTATTGGCGGACGAACAATCTGATTGGATTTAAAGTAAATCGATAAGGTATCTTGAGTACAATAAGAGAAAATGAGTTTTGAGGATAGTGGAGAGACAATGGAAGCTGGATGCCTGAAAATCAGAGAGGGAAAGAACAAAACTATAATCGACGGATGAGCAAATTGATGGATTTAAAGGGAATTGATAACGTCTTTTGAAATTCCATTAATCGAAGTAACGTAAAGTTCACATTGAAAGAGATTAGAAAGTGTAGCATTCAACATAATATCAATAATATTATATCGAAGTAACCGAGTAGCTTGCATTGAAGAAGATTAGAAAGTGAACATTCAAGATAATACGTTTTCAACTTTACTAACACTTTATTACTTAATATTCTTTTAGCAAAATAATATTCAATTTTCGTTGAACTTTTTAAATAAATATAAATTAGTTATTATATTATTTAATTATTAAATGAATCTATATTACAAAGTAATTGTTAATTATTTTTAAATAATATTAGACAAATATTAGATTAGTCTTTTATATATTTTTTATAAATAAATAATATTATATATGGAAATATATTTCTATGGTGTTATTTTAAGTAATATAATAAAATCTGAATAAAGAAAAATATATATCCAATATATATGTATATATATTAATTTCATTATTGTGTTATATTCAATATATATTAATATATGTATATATATTATTACATATAAAATAAATATGTATATAATTTTAAATAAAGAGGTTTTTTCTCTCTTCGATGAAATGGCTTCACGAGAAGAGAATAAAAAAAATTCTTTATTATATAGTTGTATAAAATTATAAGAACCTTAAAAATAAAGTAAAAAATAAATATGTATTTTAATTTATTTGATTTAGTTTAAAATATTTGTGAATATATATGTTTATCCATTATGTAAAATTTGTTAACTATTATAAGTAATATATTAATTTTTTATTAAGTATAATAAAATTCTTAACGTTAACAAAATATTTAAAATATTTTATGTGAATGATGTTAGGTTTGCTAACTGAACCGCCACATCACTGTCGACATGGCGGCACCAGAATTCAACAACTCTAATTTTTAATATACAAGATTGACGTATCATATCTTATGAATGATTATTTCAAAATTTCTTTCTGCTTACTCTTATGATTTAACTATATGAATTTCATGTTATAATATTTAACCATTTATAGAGAAAATGTGGACATAGTACTTTTCAATATCCCAAAATTATATTATAGAATTTATTTGATATTTTTTTATTTAGCCAAAATATTATCACATTAATCATTCAATGCATTATTCTTTCTTTATGTTGATATGGTATCATCTTTATAAATATTTGACCTATCACATCTTAGGAATGATTATTTAAAAATTTCTTTCCACTTACTCTAATTATTTAACTATATGAATTTTATGCTATAATTTTTAACTATTTATAGAGAAAATATGGACACAATATTGAGTAATATCCCAAAATATATTTTAAAATTATATTATATCATTTTAAAAGCTTGTAGAAAATCTAAAAAATCTTTAAATAAGTGGATTAAATGCATTTTTCAAAAGTTTTAAATCATATATACTTACAAACCCTATTCTTTTCTTCCTCCACCTCAAGCCATACACCTCATTCTTCTTTTTTTTTTGTTATTTTTGTAACACCCTTAACCCATTTACCAAGGGTCTTGGGGTGTTTACTATCACCTCCTTTTAAAGAGATGAAGACGTAGCCTGAATTGTTTTAGAAACACTTGTGAAACTATTTCACCTTTATCCACGCGGTCCTCTTAGTTCTACGATGTTCTCCATCGATAGTCATCATATCCCTAACTTGCCATCTAAGTTAGGCCCGAAAAGTGGGGCGAGTAGGATAAACATAAGCTTCCTACACGAACACCTTATCTTACTAGCTAGTAAAGACGTTTTAGGTTGACATTTGTAAGATTATCTCGCTAGACCCCAATCTAGATTTAATTTCCATTCCGTCTTACTCTTTATTTTTTTCTCACTCGCCTTTTACATTAGTAGTCTAAAATACATAGTAAATACCACTCATGTTTCATCATTCTCGGCTTTTATATTACTAGTCTCTAAGACTAAGTAAATACCATATTTTTTTTCCCGACTTTTACATAACAAGTCTATAAGATTCGGTAAATATCACTTATAGTTACTGTTTCTCATCTTTTACATTACTAGACCACAGACTAAGTAACTATCGTTTTCAATACCCTTACCCAAGCTCATGACACCCATTTTATGTTACAAGTTTTAAAATTAAGTAATTATTGTTCCAATAGCTGACCACATCCTTGACCTCTAAACTCAATTCCAATTTTATTATGGAGTTCCCGCACACTTAATTCATTATATTTCTATTGTTAAACCTTATTATATGTATTTATTATTATCATTATTGCATTCTATACGGATGCTATGTCCTCGTAAGGTTTTCCTTGTGGGGCATCTCGACACTAAAAAAAACACGCTATTTCCAACGAACGGGGCAATGGATCCGTCCGTTGGAAGAGAATAGTAACGGATTGCGACGGATATGTTAATGCTTTCAACGGGAGTATATCCGTTGCAATCCGTTGGAACACTACTAGAAAATTTAAAATTAGGGACGGAATTTGGGGACCGACATTTCCGTCCCTAAATTTAGAAACGGATTATACACGGATTAGGGACGAAAAATGAAATCCGTCACTAATCCGTCCCCAAATTTGGGTACAGAAGAGTCGTGCCTAATCCGTTTCTAAATGCGGACCAATTAGACACGGCAGGTCATCCGTCTCCAAATTTGGAGACGGGCATGTCATCCGTCTCCAAGTTTGGAGACGACAGGTCATCCGTCTCCAAATTTGGAGACGCCAGGTCGTCCGTCTCCAAATTTGGAGACGGATTTGGAACCGTCCCTAAATTTAGGACTTCAAAAACCGTTTCAGGGACGGTTTCGGGGCGATTTTTTGGAAAATTAATCTCTTAGTCCCTAATCCGTTCCTAATTCGTGTATAAATAATCTATTTAACCCCTCAACCATTGATCCGTTTTTCATAAGCAACTCTCATATTTTTCACCCCATATCTTCTATAGTGTTTGCGATATAATGGCATCTTCATCAAGATCGAACATTTTCGATTCTAGACAATGAATGTACAGAAGAATTGATCCAGAATCTCAAAGCGTATCGAAAGAGTTTATAGAAGGCATCACACAGTTTATGACAATGGCGACGAATCAACAAGTTTACAAAGAAACGGGTACGTTGGTTTATCCATGTGTCAAATGCAAGAATGAAAAATTTGTTAATGAGAGAACTGTTTGGAAGCATCTTTATTTAAGAGGATTTACCCCAAATTATTTCATGTGGTTATGTCATGAGAAAAATTTGCACCACGATCTAGTAATGTTGTGGAAAACTTTAGTAGGGGCACTATACATCATGATGAATTTGAGTATTCTCAAGATGTAGAAATGAACCCCTATGTGGAAATGGTGCAAAATGTATTCCGTGAAAGAAACGAAAATATTGAAGAAGATCCGAATGAAGAAGCAAAAAGTTTTTTTGAAATGCTAGAAAGTGCTAGGAATCCACTTTATGATGGTTGTAAGAGTGGTTTATCACAGTTATCTCTGTCTGCACGTTTGATGAATTTGAAGACTGAAAATAATTTGTCTGAGAATTGCATGGATTCGATATTGCAATTAGTAAGAGATTATTTGCCAGAAGATAATAATGCAGTAGACTCCTATTATGAGACAAAGAAGATGATGCGATCTTTGGGTTTATTGCCATATCAAAAGATTGATGTTTGTCAAGACAATTGCATGATTTTTTGGAGAGAGACATCGGAGATGAGTAATTGTCTATTTTGTGGAAAAGATCGGTTTTATTTAACAAAGAATGGAAAATCGGTTCCATATCGTCGTATGTGGTACTTACCAATTACAGACAGATTAAAAAGATTGTATCAATCTGTGGAGACCGCAAGCGACATGAGATGGCATGCTGAGCATTCAAGTCAGGAAGGAGAGATGTGTCATCCCTCAGATGGTGAGGCGTGGAAACACTTTAACAAGGTATACCCTGATTTTGCGGCTGAGAGTCGAAATGTCTATTTAGGTCTTTGTACCGATGGTTTTAATCCATTTGGGATGTCTGGAAAGAATTATTCATTGTGGCCAGTTATAGTGACACCTTACAACTTACCACCGGATATGTGCATGAAACGGGAATTTTTGTTTTTAACAATAATGATTCCCGGGCCTAATCATCCGAAAAGAAGTTTGGATATATTTCTTCAACCACTTATTGAAGAATTAAAAGAATTATGGAATGGAGTTCAAGCGTACGATGTCTCGAGGAAACAAAATTTTATGTTACGAGGTGCTCTCATGTGGACAATAAGTGATTTTCCAGCTTATAGTATGTTATCTGGATGGACAACGCATGGTCGATTGGCTTGTCCATATTGCATGGAAGAAACAGATGCTTTTCAGTTGAAACATGGAAGAAAGACGAGTTGGTTTGATTGTCATCGTCGTTTTCTTCCTGTTGATGATGCATTACGGCGCAACAAGAGAAATTTTAAAAGGAGTTAAAAATTTTAATTTTTTTTACTTTAAAAAAAATTGGAGACGGCTGGTTCCCGTCTCCAAACTTTAGACACCGAAATCAACCATCCCTAATCCAGGGACTGTTTGGGGACTACATTTTCCGTCCCTAATTAGGGACGGATTGGGGACTGAGATTTCCGTCCCTAATTAGGAACGGATTGGGGACGGAAAAAATTTGGAGTCGCGCGATTGGATACTACCTTTGGTCGTCTCTAATCCGTCCCTAAACTTGTTTAGGGACGAATTGGGAACCAATTTTTCGGTCCCTAAAACCTGATTTTCTTGTAGTGGAATTTGTAACGGTCTTCCGACGGAATAGTGCCGTTGCCAAATCCGTTACAAATCCGTTGACAATTTGCGACGGATTGTAACGGATAACATCCGTTGGCCATATCCGTTGGAAGACCGTTAGAATCCGGGGAAAATATTCTGACGATCATCCGTTGACAAGTGTAACGGTAATCCATTACCAATTGTAACAGATTGCCGTTGATATTGTTAATTTCGAGGTTCAACCGTCAAAATAAATTCGTGAGATCTTGCAACGGGCATCCGTTACACATGCCAACGGATGATCGTTGAAAATTTAACTATATATATGGTTGAATCTAAAACAATATCAACAATATCAATATCAACGGATATGAATCAAACAAACCACCAATATCAAGTATCTTTTGTCTTCATGGTTGAATCTAAAACAATTTTGATAAATTTTCTTACCGGTGCTGAGGAAGTTTATTAGGGTTGTTTTGGATTCGATTATGGAGATAAAGATACTGGTTTTGGTGA
>CM071863.1:5494763-5529003 GCA_036759665.1 Gynandropsis gynandra | reverse complement strand
TGGAAATATTATCATGTAATATCCCGGAATATATTTTAAAATTATATTATATCATTTTAAAAGTTTATAGAAAGTCTAAAAAAAATCTTTAAATAAGTGGATAAAATTGCAATTTTCAAAAGTTTTAAATCATATATATTCTTACGAACCCTATTCTTTTCTTACTCCACCTCAAGCCATATACCTCATTCTTCCTTTTATTTTTTGTATTGTTATCTTTGTAATACCCCTAACCCATTTACCAAGGGTCTTGGGGTGTTTACTATCACCTCTTTTTAAAGAGATGGAGACATAGCACGAATTATTTTAGAAACACTTGTGAAACTATTTTTTGTATGTAGCAAAAATATTGTCTTTATAATTTACTTAAAATCAAATATGTGTATAATTTTGAAAAGTTTAAAATTAAAACTGTAAAAGAGAAATATATTAAAGTCGCCAAGTCAAAATTTCACCATTATCCTTGCGGTCCTCTTAGTTCTCCGATGTTCTCCATCAATAGTCAACCTAGCCCCGTCGATTTGCCATCTAATACAGGCCCAAAAAATGGGACGACTACGATAAGCGTAAGCTTCCTACACGAACATCCTATCTTACTAGCTAGTCAAGACGTTTTAGGTGACACTTATAAGATTATCTCACTAGACCCCAATCCTGGATTTAGTTCCATTTCATCTTACTCTTTATATTTTTTTTTCACTCACCGTTTACATTAGTAGTCTAAAATACATAGTAAATACCACTCATGTTTTATCATTCTCGGCTTTTATATTAATAGTCTATAAAGACTAAATAAATACCGTAATTTTTTTCTTTTTCCCGACTTTTAAATAACAAGTCTATAAGATTCGGTAAATATCACTTATATTTATTGTTTCTTGTCTTTTACGTTACTAGTCCACAGACTAAGTAACTATCGTTTACAATATCCTTACCAAAGCCCATGACACCCATTTTATGTTACAAATTATAAAACTATGTAATTATTGTTCCAATAGTTGACCACATCCTTGACCTCTAAACTCAATTCCAATTTTATTATTGTGTTCTTGCAAACTTAATTCATTATGTTTTTATTGTTAAACCTTCTTACATGTATTTATTATTATTATTATTATTATTATTATTATTATTATTATTATTATTATTATTATTATTATTATTATTATTATTATTATTATTATTATTATTATTATTATTATTATTATTATTATTATTATTATTATTATTATTATTATTATTATTATTATTATTATTATTATTATTATTATTATTATTATTATTATTATTATTATTTCATTCTTTACGAATGCTATGTCCTCGTAATATTTTCCTTGTGGGGCGTCTAGATGTGTTGACACGTTGGTGTCATAATAACGAGATCCTCAATTCATCGTCTTTGTTCGGTTTATCTTGATACAATGATTGATTAGGGTATCCAGATATTTACATTTGAATCTTTTATTTCGACTTTATTTTGTTATTATTATTATGATTGTGGGAACTCGCTAATCCCACAACGATGTCTATAAAACTATACATATATTTGGTATACAGTTATGGATCATTAATTTACCGAATTTTATAAGTAAAAATTATTTTTCTCACTATTTAACTCTCCTAAATTTTATCTTGTAATTCTAGAAAGAAAAAAATAAGAGGAATATGAAAAAACTCACGGTAAAAAAGAAAAAGAACATACACTTCCCATGGTGACCTTTCCCCATGGCACTTGAATTTCTTCACTTGCGTCGATCGACCTCACCTCATCGAGACACCCATTCCTGGTACCTTACGCCACTTATTTCACTACGGTTCCCGGTTTACACTCACCATCGACCTCTCTCTCTCTCTCTCCTCCATTTGCAGTCTATTCCTTTTTGCCCTAGACGATTTTTCGTTGAGTAACTTCATTAAATTGGTTCGTGTAGTCGCGATTAATCGTTTTTTAATTTAATTTTGTTTTTGTATTTTTTTTCAAATGTATTTGGTTCTTTAGAAATTTAATTAATTTTACATATTTAAATAAAGATGTACTTATTAAAAGTCTAATTAAAATTTTAAAAAATAGTTTTAAATTGTTAATCAAGTGTTCTAATATTTTAATTTAGTTTTCGCACGAAGCACTGATGGTGGTGCGATGTAGTAGCGCATCGGAATGCTCGCCGGCGATGAGGATAAGTTGAGAAAATAAAAAGGATAAAAAAATTGAGAGGGTGGGAAGAGAGAAATGGAGATAGGAAAGAATTGATTTATGGTTTGAAAAATATTTTGAATAAAAATTAAAATAAATAAAAATTGTATATTTAAATAGTAGCATAGAATTTAAAAATTAAATGTAACATTCAAATATTTATTTTATCATGTTAATTTTTAAAATTATTGAAAATTTAAAAACAAGATTAAACATTTTAGAGAAATAATATTTTAATTTATTTTAAAATTGAAAACTTTCTTATTTAAAATTATCTTTTGAGCATTTATTTGGAATCTAAATTACAATATTAGAAAAATTTATTTCAATTTTAGAAAATATAGTTTTAGAATTTAATTACACTTTTAGTAATTGCTTATTGAAGTTCTATCACTATCTCGTTATCCTAAATTTTATCATGTAATTCTTAAAAAAAAGATGAGAGATAAGGAAAAATAACAATAAAAAATAAGAATATATGTTTCTCCCAATCTTCTTTCAAAGATTTTATTATTATTATTATTATTGTTATTATATTATTATTATTGTTGTTGTTGTTGTTAATGTTGTCATCATCATTATCATCATCATTGCATTCTTTACGGAAGCTATGTCCTCGTATGGTTCACCTTGTGGAGTATCTCGATATGTTCACACTTTTGTTCCCTAATTACGAGATCCCCAATTTATCGCCTTTGTTCGGTTTATTTTATTACAACGATCGGTTAGGTTATCTGGATATCTACATATGATATTTTTATTCCGACTATATTCTTATTACTAAGATTGTGTGAATTTTCTAGTCTCGCGATGATGTCTATAATACTACATATATTTGGTATAAAATTATGGTCACTAAATTACCGATTTTTACATGTCAAAATTATTGAAGTGCTATCACTATCTATATATCCTAAATTTTATCATGCAATTCTTAAAAAAAAAAGATGAGAGATAAGGAAAAATAACGATAAAAAAATAAATAAGAACATATGTTTCTCCCAATCTTCTTTTTCCTCATGTCTCCTTTGTTTAATTTCTACTGATTTCTCTCCCTAGCTCCTAGGTGCGAGGAAATTGCATCTTTTTATCTTCATTTACAATGTCTAAGAGCCATATTCAAGTTACCGTACGCTTCCCATGGTTACTTTTCTCCATGGAACCTGAATCTCCTTCACTTGCATCGATCGACCTCACCTCAAAGAGACACCCCTTCATGGTGCCTTCCGCCAACGGTTTCTGGTTCACACTCACCATCAAACCCTCTCTCTCCTCTATTTGCAGCCCCTTCTTTTCTACCCTAGACCATTTCTCATGGAGACGATTCATGGAATCGATATGTGCGGTCACAATTCATGGCGACTCACAACCATACCAAGTAAATTCATCTCTCCTCCCGATCGATTCATCATTCCATCTTACTTTCTCTTCTCAAATCCTATTCCTTGTTACCAAATTTACAATCTTGCATATTATTTCTTTTGTTTATTAATCTCTTCCAACGATTCATTATCGTCGCCATTTTTTCATTGTATTCGTCATTATCCAGCGAGAATCTCATTGCGAATGAAATGACAGTCAACCTCAATGTGCTTTGTACGCTCATGAAAAACCGGATTCGCAGCAATGTGAATAGCGGATTGACTATCACAATACAACTGAACAGGACGAGAGTGTGAGATACCGAGACTAACAAGTAATGATTTTAACCATTTGATTTCACGAACAGTCATTGCCATTGCACGATACTCAGCTTCGGCGGACGAACAAGATATTGTTTGCTGCTTCTTGGTCTTCCATGAAATAGGTGAACCACCTAGAGTAAGAAACCAACCGGTGACTGAACGACGAGTGCGAGGACAACCTGCCCAATCTGAATCACACCAAGCCACCAGAGACAAATCAACATTGGCATTGAGAAACCAGAGACAAATCAACATTGGCACTGAGAAGAATACCTTGGCCTGGAGTAGTCTTCAAGTAACGAACCACACGTAAAGCAGCATCCCAATGGTCATCCGTGGGATTTTGGAGAAACTGTGACAACGTGTGGATACTATAAGACAAATCTGGACGAGTGACACAAAGGTAAACAAGTCGGCCAATTAGACGTCGAAAACGTTCGGGATTAGAGAGAAGTGGTGCTGTGGAAAGTCCCAAACAATGATTCTGTTCCATTGGAAAGAAAGACGGTTTGGATCCCAATAATCCCGCTTCTGAAATAATGTCAAGTGCATATTTTCGCTGACACAAGTATATGCCGGATGCGTTGCGAGCAACTTCAATACCAAGAAAATATTTCAAAGTACCTAGGTCTTTCATGTGAAAACAAGTACTCAAATAAGTCTTGAAACGTTGAATATGAGATGCGAAGTTGCCAGAAACTATCAAATCATCTACATAAACCAAGATGCTTAGGCGAACATCACCATTGTGAAGAGTAAATAACGAGTAATCTACCAATGACTGAACAAAACCATAGCGAAGTAAAGCCTCAGACAACTTAGCAAACCAACACCTTGGAGCTTGTTTGAGACCATACAAAGATTTATGACGACAAACTCGAGGATCCGAATCATCATGAAAACCAGGCGGAAGCTTCATATAAACCTCATCGTGTAAATCACCGTGTAGAAAAGCATTGTGTACATCCATATGATGAACCTCCTAATTAAGCGCGGCAGCCACAGCTAAGTATGTTCGCACTGTTGTCATCTTTGCCATCGGTGCAAATGTTTCACCATAATCAATACCTTCAACCTGATTATTACCAAGAACCACAAGACGAGCTTTGTATCGTTCCACGGTACCATCAGAACGGTACTTGATCTTATAGATCCACTTACATCCGATTGCTCTCTTACCTGGTGGTAAATGCTCTAGTGACCACGTCTGATTTTTCTCTAAGGCATCAAGTTCATCTTTCATGGATCGACACCAACGGACATCACGAAGTGCCTCCGTGTGATTACGAGGTTCAACCTGTGCAGAAAATCGCCGCTGCAAAGGTGCGATGACTGGTAGAAAATTGAGCACTTGACAAATAAGTAGAAAGAGGATGAGACGTACTAGAGGATGACGAGGCATCTTGTGAATGATTCAAAATATTAACGGTGTTGACAACAAAATCTCTTAATCTTGTAGATGGATATTTGGTTCGTTGGCCCCGACCCAATGGTTCCTCATTAGCCACATACACAGGTTCTTCAACAGGAACATTCGAACCATCATTTCTCGGAATGTCATCTTCCACAATTTCACCGAAAGTAGGAGCTACAAGAGTAGAACTAGATGTAGAGACTGGAGCATCTGTTGAGGCAATGGTGCAAAAAGGGAACTCGTCTTCAAAGAACTTCACATCACGAGAGACAAAGAAAACACGTCGCTCAAGATCAAATAATCTCCAACCTTTCTGACCAAAAGGATAACCCACAAATACGCAACGACGACTACGTGAGATAAACTTATCACCACCATGTTGTAGATTGTGGGCGTAACAAAGTGATCCAAACACACGGAGATTTGCAAGATTTGGTTTACTTTTATTCAAGATTTCAAATGGTGTTTTGCCGTCAAGAGCCGAGTTCGGAATACGGTTGATAAGATAACCAGCAGTAAGAATACTTTCTCCCTAGAAGTCAATTGGTAATGCTCCTTGAAATAACAACGCACGAGCAACATTCAAGATATGTCTGTGCTTTCGCTCGACGCGACCGTTTTGCTGTGGGGTTCCAACACATGAAGTTTCGTGAAGAATACCCTGAGTAGAAAAAAAATCACGCATACACAAAAACTCAGTGCCGTTGTCACTACGAATCCGTTGGACCTTTGTTGAATATTGACGTTCCGCAAGAGCACAGAAACTACGCAAATGTGTAGAAACATCAGACTTGGTTCGCAACAAGTAGAGCCAAACCGCACGAGAGTAATCATCAACTATCGTTAGAAAATAACGAGCGCCAAAATATGAAGTTGTACGATACGGACCCCAAACATCACAGTGAACAAGTTGAAAAATACGAGTAGTCTTATTACTGCTCAAAGGAAAAACTTCACGCGTCTGTTTAGCACGAAGACATGTGTCACAGACTTTATTCGACATAGTTTTTAAACTAGATTCGAATACAAGACCAGGAAACAAAGATAAAACTTGAAAAGCTGGATGTCCTAAGCGAGCATGCCACAAATCAATAGAAGTATCACGTGTTGATACATTTGCCATAGTCACAACACCCATGAAATAGTATAGTCCGTCACGTTGCTCACCCGCTCCAATCAGCATCCTCGTAGTGCGGTCCTGAAGTACACAATACTGAGCAGTGAAGTGAATCACGAGATTCATATCGGCAAGAAGTTGTGATAAAGAGATCAAATTGCAACTTAGGTCAGGTACAAAAAAACAACATTGTGCAAGACAAAGTTTCCACAAAGACGAACCGATCCCTTTTGTATAGCAAATGTATGTCGTCCATTGGGCAAACCAACACAGCAAGAAGATATGGAAACAACATTAAATAGAATATCCGCACAACCTGTCATATGATTTCCTGCACCCGAGTCCAAAAGCCATGAAACCGATAAGGCTTTACCCGATTTTTGTTCATTTGCACCGAGTTTGTTGGAGAGGACATCAAGAAGTTCTTTTAGTTGAGCACTCGAAAACCCATCAAAGCCAATTGGGGTAGACTCTTTATCACAATTAGTCGACGAGTTCTGACGAACTGAGGCAGCGTTAGCACGTACTATAGAAGCACCACGACCACGATTAGAAGTCCCACGACCCTTACTTGTACCAACAGAAGTGTTTCGATCACGACGTTCCTGAAACCACTCAGGAAACCCAACTAACTGGAAGCATTTGTCTGATGTATGACCACGACGACCACAATGTGAGCATACAAGAGTCGGATCACGAACTTCATTTTTTAAAATACATCCTGGATTATCACTAGACGATAAATCATACGGATTAATAGTGCGACGATTTTTCGAAATTGAATTAACCTCTTCAGCCATCAATTTTAATTTGATTTAAAATAAAATCAAACCGTGACCCGCAGGAACACACACAAACGATCACCGACGATCGACGAAATCACCGACGATCGATGAAATCACCGACGGAAAATTTAAAGACTAACTCAGTCTTTAGAAACAGGGAACCTAAAACACTTAGATCTGGAAAATTTTTTTTTAGATGCAAACCTGCTCTGATACCATGACAAATATGGGTTGGGCCTAACTAATCCCAAAAGCTAGCTCGAGACTTTAGGATTGCCCAACACCATATATACAAGTCCCAAAGTTCATGTCCTAGCCGATATGGGACAACTTATCATAACAATATCACATTTAATATTTTTTAAAAAAAGGTTCCTTGTATCATTTTATTTGTGTCATAATGATTGGATGCCAATTTAACAAAATTCTTTATGAATATTTTTAAGGGAAGAAGATTAGCACATCCTTGGAATTTTGATTCATCCAAAAATACTTTTTTCATGTGGATGTTTCTATACTATTTTGATTCATATCTCAAATCATAATCATGAAACTAAAATTATACACTATAACATTATTCACGATAAATTAAATTTCACCCACAATGTTCGTGTGATATTTTGTTTAAATATATCAATTGATACATAATAACTATTTATAGATGAAATGGGTGATTTATTATTATGCATTTTTAGAAGACAAAGGTGACCTTTAGACTTGCTCTATGTCGCACATTTCGCCATTTTATGTTCGATGCTTTGGTATTTTATGTAAATGCTTTGATGCTTACGTATGTTAGGAAGAAAGGGCTATAGATCGAGACGCGACCTCGAGTTTAAGAAATATCAATTCAACTGGTATACTCTTTATCTCTAACAGTGATGGATTGACCACTCCATATCATGGGTATGAAGACTTTGATTTTGACTTCCACATAATTCTCCCTTGGTGGTGCGTCTGTAGTCCACGCCGCGACGATATGGACAATCATTAATTGATTCTAAAAAGAAATGAATTCCAACTTGGAATTTGGTTTGTCAAGAAAGATAATAAAAATTCTACCAAATAAATGTGAGTGAAATATGAAGCTTGAAACATATATTATGACCGCAATTAAGGTAAAAAGAAATGAACTCAATAAGTATGATCCAATGATGTCTTAGCTCCAACAAAGGTCATGGCCTTGCTTTGTACATTGGTGTGAGTGATCAAATGCGTCAATAATTACACCACAAGTTTCCGTTCAAATAAAATTGAAGATTTGGATATTCCATGCGAAATCATCCAATTCAAGGTACGAACAAAATTCGACCCTAATTTGAGTATTCATGCGAGTTCATAATTTAATTTGATCTCGTTCGGTAGGATCCAACGCAATAGAATCAAAAGCCTATAGATATGGACGGGAGAAATAAAAACCGAGCTTTATGGAAAAACGAACAAAAGAAGAACCTGTCAGATCGCCGTGAGGCCACCCCGATCGGGACCGAGCCCAAACCAGGTAACGATCCTCTACAGCCATAGAGAGCTCAAGGTGAGCAAACGCAGCCGTTAATCTCGCTCCGACCCCACGGCCATGAATCATCCACCAGGTTTTAGGTCCTGTCTCCTTAGAAATCAAGGATACAGAGGTACGAGCCTATAGAACAGATCCTGTTCAAGTAAGGTCGTGACTTGAGAAAGCCGTGTCATATTATATATAGGCGGAATGAATGTATTGTTTAGGCAATGTGGGACTCTTGTCTTACCAATATGCGGCTGAAATCTTACAATATTTATTTTCCTTAAACGACTCACGCTGCAACAATATTATATTAATTAACTATTGGGTTCACTAAATAAATATATATTTTACAAATCTATGTAATTATTTTACTAAAACTAAGGAAATTACAAAATAAAGAAAAGGAAAGAAACCAAAGGTGAGCAAGTTAGATGTATCTCTCTACCTGTACTGTACTTTAGCCTATATCAGTCCTCTGTTTTTCTGAGTTTCTCATTGAAGATTCATACGTAGTAAACCATTCCAACTTCGAGCAGAGAAGTATGAGGAACATTCAGAACAACGTCTGTTCCTCTGCAGTTTGTGCTCAGAAACGCAAACACAATGTCTATGGCAAACTTCTTCAACACCAAAGACGATTTCTTCGCCTTTGCATACGAATGTCCCAAAATATAAGTTACCCCTGATTCTTTCGCTTGCACTATCTGCAAAGATTCTTCCTTTTTCATCCATGGATTCCCCTGAATCCTTGATCTTCCTGACCCATCATCACATGATACGTCTTTTGCTTTCTCAATCTGTGAACACTCATCTTTTACGTTCTGCAAATTCCCACCGTTCTCATCCAAACTACGTACGCTCCATCGTCATATATCCTGAGATAGAATAATCTCCACTCTTGTTATCACGGCTAATACTTGTACAAGTTTTGCGTTGATTATCATCACGTATATTCAAGAGTGCAAGCTGAGAATAACCCAGAGGGGTAGATTTTCTCTTCTGTAGATGGGAACAAAGTGGACAAGCGATCAACAAGCAAAAAAACTCCACATACGGAGTTCAAAGCAAACTACGCCGCAAGCCAGTAGATCCAGCGACTGTTCCATGCCCCGCTGACGACTGCGGGTCCAAAGGAGACCGCACGGTTCATGGAAGTCGCAGCCGTTAAGAGCAAAAGTGTAGCAATCCATCTTAATAGCTTTTAGAAGATACTGTATGTAGAATTTTAAGAGAGATGAATTTATTTTCAATTAAATTGCTTAATTTCGTCATATATTTTATATGGTACAAATAAATACTTTTATTTTATAATGAATTATAATTGATGATTTTTTACGTTTAAAAAGTGTTATTAAACAAATTTCTAAACTTAAATTTCTAAATAGTCGTCGATGATTATTAACTCCCCAATTATTTAATTTAACCATTTGCAATCGTTCCAATTTGGCTAACCGGAGCTAATTCACATCATCCGATTCACAACTTATACTTTTTAATAATCCGACAATCTTTGGAACTTTTATAAATAATAAAAATCAATGAGTGTTTGGAGAAAAAATGTTTTTCACGAAATAAAGGGATGCAACTAAATTGATGTAGTAATAAAAGATAAATAGGAAAATTGGTGTTCCTAAAAAATTTATTTATTTTTAAATACGAAATATATTTTAATTCATGATAAACAATGTAACAATGATAATTTATTTATTTTTCCATATCAATAGTTAGAAAGAAAATAGAAATTTAGTTTGAAAGATATTATAATATAAAATATTTTTCAACGTACAAATTTGTTTATTAGCTTAAACTTTTACATATATAAATCTTTGTATATGATAAATTATAAGCGGATAGTTTGTATTGAAGAAGATTAGAAAGTGAGTATTCAAGATAATATATTATCAACTTTATTAACACTTTATTATTTAATATTTTTTTAAAATGTTCAATTTTGTTTGAAATTTTAAAATAAATACATATTAATTACTATATTATTTAATTATTAAATGAATCTATATTACAAAGTAATTGTTAATTATTTTGAAATAATATTAGAAAAATATTAGAATAGTATTTTAATATATTTTTTATAAATAAATAATAGTATATATGATTATATTTCTATGGTGTTATTTTAAATAATATAATAAAATCTGAATGGAAAAAATATATATCCAATATATATATTAACATATATTAATTTCATAATTGCATTATATTCAATATATATATAATACATATAAAATAAATATATATATAATTAAATTTATATACAAATAAAGTGGTTTTTCTCTCTCCAATGAAGTGGTTTCACGAGAATAAAGTAAAAAACACTCTTTATTTATATAGTTGTAAAAAAATATAAGCACCTTAAAAAAATTAAATTAGAAATAAACATTAATTAAATTTATTACGATTTAGTTTAAAATATCTTTTATATATATGTCTATTTATTATATAAATTTATTAATTATTATAAGTAATATACTAATTTTTTATTAAGTGTAATAAATTCTTAATGTTAACAAAACATTTAAAATATTTTATGTGAAATGTTGATATGCTATCATCTTCATAAATACTAGTAATCAAACCCCCACGCTGTACAGGCTTTGAGAAAGAAATATTTTGATTTTATTTTTATATAACTATTTATATAATTTTAAAATTGAAATTTTGGTATTATATTTCGATTTCTCAAAATTTAAATTAATTTTAAGAATAAATAATTGATACAATTGATATAGATAATGACACTACGTGTTACATCCAAGTTAATAAAATTTTGTTAACATAATTAAGAAAAAACGAACATAAAAATAATGTTTATTTTGAATCATTTTAAAAAGGTTTTTACAATTGGTATATGTTATAAAAGTCACTTTTAAACACATAGATAACAAAAAAGATAAAAAAAATATAGATCTATTATTTTTTAAAGCAAGCATTTGTATATTCACAACTTGTCTTTTTTAATAATCCCGCAATATTTAGAACTTTATAAATAATAAAAATCAATGAATGTTTTGAGAAAACATATTTTTCACGAAATAACAGGATGCAACTAAACCATGTACTAATAAAAGATAAAAAGAAAAGTTGGTGTTCTTAAAAAATTATTTATTTTTAACTACGGAATATATTTTAATTCATGATAAATGATGTAAAAATGATACATTGAATTACTCAAACTAAAACTGTAATAATTTTAAATGAAATCAAAATCTTAAAACTCATCAATTTCCAAATTTTTGTTATGACGATCACTTTCTATCACAAAAGAATTATTCAAATTATTACCAAAATTATCCAATATTATAAATCCGTAAATATTTAATATTATAGCTAGTTTAAAAATATATTGTAATTGATTCTTGATGGCGTATTGATTCTTATGGCGTAAATTTTTTTTGTTATTATGTGTTTTTCCATATCAATAGTTAGAAAGAAAATAGAAATTTAGTTTGAAAGATACTATAACATAAAATATTTTTCCAACGTGTAAGTTTGTTTATTGCTTAAACTTTTCACATATATAAATCTTTATATATGATAATTATAACGTGTGAATAGAACTTTTTTATTATCTTAAATTTTTCACATGTATAAATCTTTGTATATGATAAATTATTTTGTGTTAGTGCATCTGAATCATAATAGATTAAACTAATATTATATGTATTATTTTTATATGATATAATATTATATATTTAAGATTAATAATTGATATGATATAATAATCAATGTTAATTAATTTAGAATTTATGTCACTAATGATTTAAATATTTCTAAAACTTTTAAATATTTATGAATTTCTTAATGTTTTTAAATTAGTTCAAAATTTTAAAAATTAATTATCTATTTATGTTAATAACATATTTATTTATATTGATATAATATAATGAAATATAAATTTAATAGTATGAATATGTATAAATTTGTAAAAAATGTTTTTATTTTTTTAAAATAATTAATTGTGTGAAACTAAAATACAGTAGATAACATTTTTGGCAAAGAAAATTTAATGATGTGTTATCAAATATATAGAAAGTATATGTGAGGTGCCTATCAATAAACACACAAAAAAGACAATATATATATATATATATATATATATATATATATATATATATATATATATATATATATATATATTGTCTTTTTTGTGTGTTTATTGATAGGCACCTCACATATACTTTCTATATATTTGATAACACATCATTAAATTTTCTTTGCCAAAAATGTTATCTACTGTATTTTAGTTTCACACAATTAATTATTTTAAAAAAATAAAAACATTTTTTACAAATTTATACATATTCATACTATTAAATTTATATTTCATTATATTTAAACTAAAACAGTTATGACCTGATTTTTACCTTATAATCCCACCATTTTTAGGCCAATTCGCACCCCAATTTCAAAGCCACCTATTCTTTTTCTTTTTCTTCCTTCAAACCACCTCCATCCCTCCCTCCTCCTCTCATTCCTCTCAATTTATACACATTTATGTATATATATAATATTCTCTTTTAATTTTTTTATCTTGTTTCATAATATTTTTCTTTTTCATGGAGACCATTCAATCTATTATAATATTTAGAAGAAAGAATCTAAAAGAGTTGGGCGCAAATGATTAAGCCCCCTTTCCCTCTCCTTCTTTCTCTTCCCTCCCTCCATTGGAACTCTGGATGTCACGAACCAATCAAAGGTATTCTTTCTTCATTCTCTCTCTTCCTATAAGACTTGTCTAATTTTATTTGTCAGATAAATCTATGACAAATAAAATTAGACAAGTCTTTTGCTCTTGACGTGAATGAAACAAAGGCCACACAAACACACTTCATTCATTTGTTGTTCAAATGAGGTTTGAAGCAATCATAATACAATAGAACTCAATCTATGAAGATTATAGGGGCAAGCAGTCGACAAGGTACATCATCAAGAACGGTGTCCAGTTTGACTTTTAGGGTACAACCCACGTTAAAGCCATTATCTTGACAAAAATTTGTCCAACCCATGGTGATGCTAGTGCCACCGCGTTTCACGGGCCTTAGATGTGCCTCCCAAATGTTTGTGTAATTGGTTATTAGATCAACCTTACTTCGTCTATCGCAAAGACCATTCGACCTCGCAAACTCTATACGGAAGTGTCTACGATAACCGAATAAATTTACAACGACGCCAAACTAATGCATATACGGCCAGATTTTATGAATCAAATAAATCGGTTTAAGTTCAGTTACCACTGCATCTACGACCAGATTTGAACGCGTGACTGGTACCGTAAAAATCCTCTCATTAGAAGAAAATGACCCTGCTTCTACGAAATGTTGCATTTTTTCGGCAAAAAATGGATGGAAGATGATGAGAGTTAGAGAGAGAGAGAGAGAGAGTGTGTCGTTATTAGAAAAAAGGAAACGACTGGAATACAAAAAGACATGACCCTGACATCGAATCGCCGTCAGATGGAATTCGAAAAGTTATTTCAAATTTTGGTGAAAAGTTCGGCGAGAATTTTGGTGAAAATGATAAGATGTCAAAAACCAATCAAATGAGGGTCCCATGATAGTCGCATGAGTCGCATAGGTCGCATGAGCCGCATAGGTCGCATGAGTCGTCCATGGGTCATATGTGATCATATTGGGTCGCATGAGTCGTACAAGGGTCATGTGTGGTCGCATGAGTTGTACATGGGTCATGTGTGGTCACATGAGTCGTACAAGGGTCATATGTGGTTGCATGCGTCGGGTGGGTTCCCGTTTAAACCTGATTCTAATTTAATCCGATTGAGCGTCGCATAACGGGTCATATTGGGTCATAATCTTACGAACAATAGATGCAAAATAAGATATTTTCAACGTTTAAAATTGATTACATAATGTCTCAAAGGTTACAAAGGTCACAAAAGTTACATAAGGTTACATAAGGTCTCAAAGGTCACAACGGTCTCAAAGTACGTTGTAAGTACTTGTGTGTATCTGCATAGAGACCGAGTCCGACGATTACCAAGACATTGAGTAACAAATAGACATCACGATGCCCTGGGTCGACCATGTGACCTTAACGGTCACAAAGGTAACAAGGATTTTTCAGAGAATTTAGGGTTAGATGTTAGAAATTGCCCTTTTGAGAGAATGAAAGACTCGAAAATATAGATGATTTGGTGCTACAAATTGTTGTAGCTTTTCGGTTTTTCCTCCTCTATTTATAAACTCATATTTAACGAAAAATAAATGGACTCCTAAAATTCCAGAAAGATACTAAATACAAAGAATGACCAAGGTGCATGTATTGACCACATTAAAGAACCTTTTAATATAGGTCTTGAATGTGGCATTGGTAAAATAAAAAGCATAGCTAGCACCTGGAAAAAGCAGTAGTCTGACATTGAAAAGACTAGTCGGAAGGGTCGCAATGGTCGGAAAGGTCGCACCGTAAATTAGTCTATTTCGCATTTATTCATCAATATACCCGACCATGCGACCCATACGACCCATGCGACCCTCATTTGGAATTAATTAGTTTGACGTTTTAAATGTATTGTTTTGATGGGTTTTTGTCATTTTATCATCCTAAACCCGTAAATTCGTCGAGTTTGCATCTATTCATCAATATATGCGACCATGCGACCCATGTGAACCATGCGACCCTCGGAATTAATTAGTTTGCAATTGTAAATGTATTATTTTGATTGGTTTTTGTCATTTTATCATCATAAACCCGTAAATTAGTCGATTTCACATCTATTCATCAATATATCCGACCATGCGACCCTCATTTGGAATTAATTAGTTTGACGTTGTAAAACGTATTGTTTTCATTGGTTTTTGTCATTTTATCATCCTAAACCCGTAAATTAGTCGAGTTCGAATCTATTCATCAATATATGCCACCTTGCGAACCTTTTACCCGTTCGACCCTTGACCCTGCGACCATGTTACCCATTCAACCCTTTTACCCCTGTGACCCATCTGACCGTGTGGTCATGTCTTTTCGAATTCCATCTAACGTTGATTCGATGTCATGTCTTTTCGAATTCCAACCGTTTCCTTTTTTCCAATCCATTTTTTCCTCCCATCATCTTCCATCCATTTTTTTCCGAAAATGCAAAATTTCCCTCATTTCTTCCAAGAGGTTCTTGTGCAGCATCTGTACTACCTAGTAATCTTCTTTAAAACACTCTATCAGTATGTTACATGTAGAGAATGTACAGATTTGACTTTGTTTTTCGTTTTTTGTTACAGGAATTTCCGATGATCTTCTTCGATGAGTATATTTACGGGAATACCAGGGACATCAACATGGCAACGATTAAATCGAATGCGTCTAACAGAACATGGGAAGTCAAGTTGGATGGCTCCGAATTCACTTATGGATGGACAGATTTCTACAACGACCAAAACATTCATATTGGGGATGTCGTACTTTTCCGTCACGAAGGTGACATGGTCTTTAACGTCACCAGAGCCACTCTTGATGAGATGGTTTTCATTGTACCAGTCACGCGTTCAAATCTGGCCCTAGATTCGTTGGTAAGTGACCTCCAACCGATTCATCATATATAATTTGGTTATTCATTCATTCATTTATACTGATGTAACTTGGTGATGTCGCAGACTCTTCCGATAACTTGGTGATGTCGCAGACACTTCCGATAGGGTTTGCGAGGGAGAACGATCTTTGCCATAGACGATGTCATGTAATGATGTACCTCGATTGTGGAATCGATCCTGGAACGTTCGATTTTTGGGTAGCAGATTTAAGGCCCTTAAGTCGTGGTGGCGCTTGCATCAGAGGGGGGTGGAGACAGTTTTGTCAGGAAAATGGACTGAACATGGGTTGTTCCCTCATACTACAAAAGTTCTCCATTGGAGGAGATCCTGTGCTTTGATTTATCAGCAATATATTTTGATTTGAGCTGTATTTTGATTTCTTTAAACCTCCTTTTAACTCGAACTTCATTTGATCTTATGGATTTACTATTATTCAATTGTTAGTGTTATTGTTAGTATCACTGTTTTTGTGGATTTAGGATTATTGTAACAAGGGTTGCACGAGTCCAAGGGTCGCGAGGGACAAGGGTCGCAGGGGTCCAAGGGTCGTGAGGGACAAGGGTCGCACGGGTCCAACATATTTTGATTTGAGCTGTATTTTCAAAATTTTATTCATATTATTTGTAAATAATAAATTAGTATTGCACAGGTCCAAGGGTCGCAGGGGTCCAAGGGTCGTAGAGGAACAAGGGTCGCAGGGATCCAAGGGTCGCAGAGGAACAAGGGTCATAGGGGTCCAAAGGTCGCAGAGGTCCCTCTGTGACCCTTTTACCTATTCGAAAGTGTCGAAATGAACAAATGGGTCGCAATGGCCAGAAGGGTCGCAATGGTCGAAATGGACAAATGGGTCGCAAGGGTCACAATGGTCGCAAATGAACGGAAGGGTCGCAATGGCCACATGGGTTGCAAGGGTCGTATGAGGCTCTGTGACCCTTGTACCTCTGCGACCGTTTGACCCCTGCGACAATGTACCAAATATTAAAAAAACAATGTACCAAATATTTAAAAAAAAATAATGTACCAAATGTTTACATCTACCATTCCAAAAAAAAACAATGTACCAAATATCAAGTTAGTCTTCTTCGGGTTCATTGATACGTTCTCCATTACTATATATATCAGCCGCCATCTTCTCACGCATGGAAGTAACCTTGTCGTCGCAAATTAATCGAAACACATTCCTCCTCATTAACGAGGCTTATACGAATTTGTAGGAGAAAACACCACAGTCATTCCCGCTTTGGTTCTGTGACAGACTTTCATAATACACATACCTCCATTCATCTTCTCCAGAAGCCAAAGAAGGAAACCTTCCGAGAATGAGCATCTTGGGGACATATTTTCTTATCTTCTCAATCACCGGATCGATGTGCGTTTCCTTAAGGCTCATCTTGCAATCGTATACCGTGATGCATCGGGTTTTGAAATCCGCTTTGATGGCTACCCAATGACATCCTACCCATCGATTTTGTTCGATGGAATGTTTAGAACCGAGACAAAACCTTCATAATCACTAATTGGTGCCTTCATACTTGTGAATGGATACTTGGCATTCAAAAAATCACTAAACATTTCCGGCAAAGTTTCCATATCCTCGTACATCCACATCGAGAGCGTCTGAAACCCATAGGACCCATGCGACTCTAACGACCATGCGACTTATGCAACCCTACGAATGTAACGACCCTACGGCTTATGCGACCCTACGACTTATATGTCTTGATGGAAATTGACACTCAAATGACCTTTTCACTAAATATTACTTACTTGGTGGAACTCCATCAGGAGCAATGTTTCCCAAATCCTCTTCTAAGCCATCTCCGCTCGGCTCTTTTCTTGACACTGGATTTGGACGTCGAAGGAATTCAAAAGCAAAATCACCAACAGTGTCGGAAGATCGGTTTTCGGTGATCGCAACTTTCTCGGCAGCCTTTGATTTTGGATTAGGCATATGAATCCCGGCATCCCTTAGAAGGTCTCTTACGGCGTTGATGATTCTCTTCTCCGACTTCCTTATTTCTGCTATTAATTTCTGCTCCAGTGTCAGAGGGACTGCAGAATCAGCATCAGCATAAGCATCACTCACGCTCTCCTTCCTCTTAGTCCCTTTTTCCTTCTCCTTTTTTTGATTACCAAGAGCTGCTTTTCGTGTCAGCAGTTCTTGCTTACGGATATCCTCCTAACAAATACCCTTCGGATTTCTACGAAGATGTTTCATCCATATCTGAACATCGGGATCATCACATCCCTCGTAATCCTCCAGATCAGAAAGTAAAGCTTCCTCTTCGTGTTCAGCACGAAGAATACTTAGAATATCCTGAAAAACAAAAAATAACCATTATTACCCTCTGTGACCCTTGTTTCCCTTGTGAACCTTGTGTAATCGTTACCTTAGAATCTCCAATCTGCCTTATCACATCTACATACTTCGGGTTAAAATTGGATTTAAACATCTTCAGCCTTCACAAAATTCCAAGTCATCAACCATGTCAATGAGATCATGGCTGATATAGTTTTCTGCAGAAGGCTTGTGAGCCATAACTTGCGCCAACAACATCAAAGTTGCGAACCTCTTCTAGTCGTCGGAATTCTTTGCCTTCACAAGCTTTTCACTGACTTGTTCGGAGGTCACCATTCCATGACCGAAATTCTTCAGCCTGAATGTGACACCCATCATGGACTCCCATCCTATGGGATATGGTCCGCATTTCAATCCAGAAATTAGTGTGTGCTCCACTATAGAGTACCGGATGGAAATGTCGTTTATGACGAACCATAACTCCGTATTGACCCGTATAATCACGGAGTGATTTAGTAGGACAAACATTTGAACCTTCGTTAATGTGGAGTCACATTGTAAGTGGAATAAATGCCTAAATTGTGACTCCTTCTCGAAGTATTGCAACTCGTGTTCATGTAAGATTCCTCTCAGCGTCCTTATTGTCTCGTGAGGATAACACTTGGTGGTGATCTTTGGCATTCTGTCCATGTGCTCGAATTCATACACAAAATGACCAATTACGAATACATTATACTTCTTCCGACTTATGCGATCCATGCGACTCAACCGACCCGTGCGACTCAAACGACTTGTGCGACCCATGCGACTCAACCAACCCGTGCGACCCATGCGACTCAAACGACCCTCAGACACTCTGCGACACTCAACCGACTCACTGAGATTCAACCGACCCACGCCCCTCAAACGACCATTTTGACCCATCCCACTCACTGAGACAACCAACTCACTGAGTCAAAGATGGTCATGCAACTACTACGACCCTTGCTACTCAACCGACTCACTGAGTCGAAGATGTTCATGCAACTCCTGCGACCCTTGCGACCTAACCGACTCACTGGCACTAACACTCATCCATTTCAAATCAATAAACCATTTTGTGACTCAAAAGCTTGCAAAACCCTAGAAATCGATCTACTTACACTTATTGACGCCATTGAAGATTGACTCGTGCTCTCTTCGTCACTGCTGCTGCTGATTCTAGCCATTTTCCTTCTCGCCAACTTCAAATCGATCCCTCTCAAGTTCCACATCACTTATTTCTTTCTTGCTATAACCTTTTAAACATGTTTCACGGCGAAAAACTGTTCGGCTTTCTCGTTTTTTACAGTTTTCACGTCGAACGTGGGTTTTTTCACGTTCGAACATTAAGGGCAAGTTTGTCTTTTCTTTAGTTTTTTTCGGATCTAATAATTATTTTAGGGAAGGGTATTTTTGAAGTGGTTTAGCCCTATAAGGGTATTTCTGATATTCCGCCGGAAATAAGTGATATTAATTGAAAATATTTTTAATAAAAATTAAATAAATAAAAAATTTTATTTTTTAAATAGTAGTGTAAAATGAAAAAGAATTTTGTAAATGTAACATTCAAATATTTATTTTCTTTATATTAATTTTTAAAATTATTGAAAATTTTAAACGAGAGTTAAACAATTTAGAGAAATGATATTTAAAAGTTTAATCATAAAATTATTTTTTTAATTTAAAACTTTCTTATTAAAATTATCTTTTGAGGATTTATTTGAAATCTAAATTAAAATATTAGAAAAAAATTGATTTCAAATTTATAAAATGTAATTTTAGAATTTAATTAAACTTTTAATAATTACTTATTTATTTAAACATGTGAAATTAATTAAATTTCTAAAAACTAAATAAATTTGAAAAAAATTGAAAAACAAAATCAAATTAGAAAAAATATTAATAATTTTTCATAAATTAAATATTAATATATATTGATAAAATTTCAATATCAATAACTTCATACTCTTTATAAATATATTTTGTATATATTAGATTTTATTATTTATCATTGTTTAAATATTTAATTTTATATTTAAATAAATTTAAAAATATATGTGAGGATTATCATCATCATCAGCATCATCGTCATTGCATTCTTTACGGAAGCTATGTCCTCATATGGTTCACTTTGTGGGGTATCTAATTTTGTTAGGTTATCCGGATATCTTCAGCATTGGTTTTTTATCGTTTAGTAATGATGAACTTATTGTGTAATTGAACATCGTGTTATATTTTTTATCGTTTTGTAATCGTTAGAACTGTGTGTTTTCATTCATGTTGAATATATTTTATTATTTTTTATTTTAATTTAAAGTATTTTTTATATTAATATTTTTATCAATCATTTGTAATCGTTAGAATTTAAAGTATTTTTTATTTTAATATTTTTAATATACAAAATTTAATAATACATTAAAATTAAAGAAAATATATTATGTATATAATAATCATAATTTAAAATTATGTTAATTTTAGAGAATCATATAGTTCAGGAGAGAATAGACTAGAGGAAATATGCTATAGTTTATATAGTTTGGGTGGAATAGACCAGAATTCATATAGTCCGGGGGGGTGGAATAAACAAAATCAAATTACCACCGTAATCCTATTCCTCTTTGAACTTTCTTGCTCATCCGATTCTCCTAAACTATCGTTACTCATCCTATTTCTCCCTGAACTTTAAAAATTCATCCCATTCCCCCCTCCGTTAACTTTCCGTTAATTTTTCTGCTAAATATTTTTAAAACAGCCTATTTTCCCTCAAACTATATGAATTTCATGCTATAATATTTAACCATTTATTGAGAAAATGTGGACATATTACTATGTAATATCCCAAAATATATTTTAAAATTATATTACATCAAATATCTCTCTCGAATTTATTTGATATTTTTTTTATTTAGCCAAAGTATTATCACATTAATCACCCAATGCATTATTCTTTCTTTTTGGTTGATATGCTATCATCTTTATAAATATTTGACCTATTACATCTTATTAATGATTGTTTAAAAATTTCTTTCCTCTTACTTTTATGATTTAACTATATGAATTTCATGCTATAATTTTTAACTATTTATAGAGAAAATCTGGAAATATTATCATGTAATATCCCGGAATATATTTTAAAATTATATTATATCATTTTAAAAGTTTGTAGAAAATCTAAAAAAATCTTTAACTAAATGGATAAAATTGCAATTTTCAAAAGTTTTAAATCATATATATACATACAAACCCAATTCTTTTCTTCCTCCACCTCAAGCCATATACCTCATTCTTCCTTTTATTTTTTGTATTGTTATCTTTGTAACACCCCTAACCCATTAACCAAGGGTCTTGGGGTGTTTACTATCACCTCTTTTTAAAGAGATGGAGACGTAGCACGAATTGTTTTAGAAACACTTGTGAAACTATTTTTTGTATGTAGGAGAAATATTGTCTTTACAATTTACTTAAAATCAAATATGTGTATAATTTTGAGAAGTTTAAAATTAAAACTTTAAAAGAGAAATATATTATAGTCGCCACGTAAAAATTTCACCATTATCCTTGCAGCCCTCTTAGTTCTACGATGTTCTCCATCAATAGTCATCCTAACCCCATCAATTTTCCATCTAATACAGGCCCAAAAAATGGGGCGACTATGATAAACGTAAGCTTCCTACACGAACACCCTATCTTACTAGCTAGTCAAGACGTTTTAGGTTGACACTTATAAAATTATCTCTCTAAGCCCCAATCTGGATTTAATTTCAATTTCGCCTTACTCTTTATATTTTTTTTCACTCGCCTTTTACATTAGTAGTCTAAAATAGATAGTAAATACCACTCATGTTTTCATTCTCGACTTTTATATAGTCTATAAGACTAAGTAAATACCGTACTTTTTTCTTTTTTCCCAACTTTTACATAACAAGTCTATAAGATTCGGTAAATATCACTTATATTTATTGTTTCTCGTCTTTTACGTTACTATTGCACAGACTAAGTAACTACCGTTTCAATATCCTTACCAAAACCCATGACACCCATTTTATCTTACAAGTTATAAAACTATGTAATTATTGTTCCAATAGTTGACCACATCCTTGACCTCTAAACTCAATTCCAATTTTATTATTGTGTTCTTGCAAACTTAATTCATTATGTTTTTATTGTTAAACCTTCTTACATGTATTTATTATTATTATTATTATTATTATTATTATTATTATTATTATTATTATTATTATTATTATTATTATTGCATTCTTTACGAATGCTATGTCCTCGTAATATTTGCCTTGTGGGGCGTCTTGATGTGTTGACACATTGGTGTCATCATAACGAGATCTCTGATTCATCGTCTTTGTTCGGTTTACCTTGATACAATGATTGATTAGGGTATCCAGATATTTACATTTGAATCCTTTATTTCGACTATATTTTGTTATTATGATTATGATTGTGGGAACTCGCCAATCCCCCGACGATGTCTATAAAACTATACATATATTTGGTATACAATTATGGGTCATTAATTTACCGACTTTTATAAGTAAAAGTTATTTTTCTCACTATTTAATTCTCCTAAATTTTTTCATGTAATTCTAGAAAGAAAAAAAAAGAGGAATATGGAAAAACTCACGGTAAAAAAAGAATAACAACATACATTTCCCATGGTGACCTTTACCCATGGCACTTGAATTTCTTCACTTGCGTCGATCGACCTCACCTCACCGAGACACCCATTCTTGGTGCCTTCCGCCATTTATTTCACAGCGGTTCCCGGTTTACACTCACCATCGGCCTCTCTCTCTCTCTCCTCCATTTGCAATCCATTCCTTTCTGCCCTAGACGATTTTTCGTTAAGTAACTTCATTGAATTGGTTCGTGTAGTCGCGATTAATCGTTTTTTAATTTAATTTTGTTTTTGTATTTTTTCAAATGTATTTGGTTCTTTAGAAACTTAATTAATTTTACATGTTTAAATAAATATGTATTTATTAAAAGTCTAATTAAATTTTAAAAGAATATTTTTAAATTGTTAATCAAGTGTTCTAATATTTTAATTTAGTTTTCACACGAAGCAATGATGGTGGTGCGATGGAGTAGCGCATTGGAATGCTCGCCGGCGATGAGGATAAACCAGTGGCTCGAAGCGAAGAATGGAAAGAGAAGGAGAAGGAGGAGGATAAGTTGAGAAAATAAAAAGGATGAAAAAGAATGGAGAGGCCGGGAGGAGAGAAATGGAAGATAGGAAAGAATTGATTTATGGTTTCAAAAGTATTTTGAATAAAAATTCAAATAATTACAAATTGTATATTTAAATAGTAGCATAGAATTAAAAAAAATAAGTGTAACATTCAAATATTTTTTTTCTCATTTTAATTTTTAAAATTATTGAAATTTTAAAAACAAATATTAAACATTTTATAGAAATAATATTTTAATTTTTTTAAACTGAAAAGTTTGTGATTTAAGATTATCTTTTGAGGATTTATTAGAAATCTAAATTAAAATATTAGAAAAAATTATTTACAATTTAGAAAATATAGTTTTAGAATTTAATTACACTTTTAGTAATTGCTTATTTATTTAAACATGTGAAATTAATTAAATTTCTAAAAAAAACAAATACATTTGAAAAAAATTGAAAA
Organism: Gynandropsis gynandra; assembly: GCA_036759665.1. Classification (NCBI taxonomy): domain Eukaryota; kingdom Viridiplantae; phylum Streptophyta; class Magnoliopsida; order Brassicales; family Cleomaceae; genus Gynandropsis; species Gynandropsis gynandra. The sequence continues at coordinate 5,504,777 of CM071863.1, read as the reverse complement.
ACAAAATCACAATTAGAAAAACGATTAATAATTTTTTAGAAATTAAATATTAATATATATTTAAAAAATTTCGATATCAATATATAATTATCATCATCATCATCATCATCATCATTGCATTCTTTACGGAAGCTATGTCCTCGTATGGTTCACCTTGTGGAGTATCTCGATATGTTCAAGTAGGTGTCCTAATTACGAGATCCCCAATTTATCGCCTTTCTTTGGTTTATCCTATTACAACGATCGGTTAGGTTATCTGGATATCTACATATGAATTTTTTATTTCGACTATATTCTTATTATTATGATTGTGTGAACTTACTAGTCTCGCGATGATGTCTATAATACTACATATATTTGGTATAAAATTATTGGTTACTAAATTACCGATTTTTACATGTCAAAATTATTGAAGTTCTATCACTGTCTAATTATCCTAAATTTTATCATGTAATTCTTAAAAAAAAGATGAGAGATAAGGAAAAATAACAATAAAAAATAAAGAATATATGTTTCTCCCAATCTTCTTTTTCCTCATGACTCCTTTGTTTAATTTCTACTGATTTCTCTCTCTAGCTCCTAGGTGCGAGGAAATTGCATCTTCTTATCTTCATTTACAATGTCTAAGAGCCATATTCAAGGTATCGTACGCTTCCCATGGTTACTTTTCTCCATGGAACCTGAATCTCCTTCACTTGCATCGATCGACCTCACCTCAAAGAGACACCCCTTCATGGTGCCTTCCGCCAACGGTTTCTGGTTCACACTCACCATCGAACCCTCTCTCTCCTCTATTTGCAGTCCCTTCCTTTCTACCCTAGATCATTTCTCATGGAGACGTTTCATGGAATCGATTTGTGCGGTCACAATTCATGGCGACTCACACCCATACCAGGTAAATTCATCTATCCCCCCGATCGATTCATCATTCCATCTTACTTTCTCTTCTCAAATCCTATTTCTTGTTACCAAAGTTACAATATTGCATATTCTTTCTTTTGTTTGTTCATCTCTTCCAACGATTCATTATGGTCACCATTTTTTCGTTGTATTCATCATTTGAGTATTGTAAAATTTAAATCTATATCCCATTTAATATTTTTTAAAAATAAGGTTCCTTGTATTAATTTATTTGTGTCATAATGATTTGATGTCAATTTAACAAAATTCTTTATGAATAACTTTAAGGGAAGAAGATTAGCACATCCTTGGAATTTTGATTCATCCAAAAATACTTTTTCCATATGGATGTTTCTATACTATTTTGATTCATATTTCAAATCATAATCATGAAACTAAAATTATACACTATAACATTATTCACGATAAATTAAATTTCACCCACAATGTTCATGTGATATTTTGTTTAAATATATTAATTGATACATAATAACTATTTATAGATGAAATGGGTGATTTATTATTATTATGCATGATTTTTATATTTTTTTTTCAAATACAATTATAAGAACTAAAAAATTGTAGAAAATACGGAATGTAAAATAATGAAAATAATAAAAAGTTATTGAAAAAGTTATGAATTTATGACAATTATGGAACATGATCTGTTATGCAAAACAATATAAAATTATGAATTATGTAAGTATGGAAAGATTAACAGTTTTAGAAGACAAAGGTGACCTTTAGACTTGCTCGATATCATGCATCTCACCATTTTATGGGTATGAAGACTTTGATTTTGATTTCCACATAATTCTCCCTTGGTGGTGTGTCTGTAGTCCACGCCGCGACGATATGGACAATCGTTAATTGATTCTAAAAAGAAATGAATTCCAACTTGGAATTTGGTTTGTCAAGAAAAATAATAAAAATTCTACCAAATAAATGTGAGTGAAATATGAAGCTTGAAGCATATATTATGACCGCAATTAAGGTAAAAAGAAATGAACTCAATAAGTATGATCCAATGATGTCTTAGCTCCAACAAAGGTCATGGCCTTGCTTTGTACATTGGTGTGAGTGATCAAATGCGTCAATAATTACACCACAAGTTTCCGTTCAAATAAAATTGAAGATTTGGATATTCCATGCGAAATCATCCAATTCAAGGTACGAACAAAATTCGACCCTAATTTGAGTATTCATGCGAGTTCATAATTTAATTTGATCTCGTTCGGATCCAACGCAATAGAATCAAAAGCCTATAGATATGGACGGGAGAAATAAAAACCGAGCTTTATGGAAAAACGAACAAAAGAAGAACCTGTCAGATCGCCGTGAGGCCACCCCGATCGGGACCGAGCCCAAACCAGGTAACGATCCTCTACAGCCATAGAGAGCTCAAGGTGAGCAAACGCAGCCGTTAATCTCGCTCCGACCCCACGGCCATGAATCATCCACCAGGTTTTAGGTCCTGTCTCCTTAGAAATCAAGGATACAGAGGTACGAGCCTATAGAACAGATCCTGTTCAAGTAAGGTCGTGACTTGAGAAAGCCGTGTCATATTATATATAGGCGGAATGAATGTATTGTTTAGGCAATGTGGGACTCTTGTCTTACCAATATGCGGCTGAAATCTTACAATATTTATTTTCCTTAAACGACTCACGCTGCAACAATATTATATTAATTAACTATTGGGTTCACTAAATAAATATATATTTTACAAATCTATGTAATTATTTTACTAAAACTAAGGAAATTACAAAATAAAGAAAAGGAAAGAAACCAAAGGTGAGCAAGTTAGATGTATCTCTCTACCTGTACTGTACTTTAGCCTATATCAGTCCTCTGTTTTTCTGAGTTTCTCATTGAAGATTCATACGTAGTAAACCATTCCAACTTCGAGCAGAGAAGTATGAGGAACATTCAGAACAACGTCTGTTCCTCTGCAGTTTGTGCTCAGAAACGCAAACACAATGTCTATGGCAAACTTCTTCAACACCAAAGACGATTTCTTCGCCTTTGCATACGAATGTCCCAAAATATAAGTTACCCCTGATTCTTTCGCTTGCACTATCTGCAAAGATTCTTCCTTTTTCATCCATGGATTCCCCTGAATCCTTGATCTTCCTGACCCATCATCACATGATACGTCTTTTGCTTTCTCAATCTGTGAACACTCATCTTTTACGTTCTGCAAATTCCCACCGTTCTCATCCAAACTACGTACGCTCCATCGTCATATATCCTGAGATAGAATAATCTCCACTCTTGTTATCACGGCTAATACTTGTACAAGTTTTGCGTTGATTATCATCACGTATATTCAAGAGTGCAAGCTGAGAATAACCCAGAGGGGTAGATTTTCTCTTCTGTAGATGGGAACAAAGTGGACAAGCGATCAACAAGCAAAAAAACTCCACATACGTAGTTCAAAGCAAACTACTGAAAGTCCTATGCCAATTATGTAATATTTGAATAGTTATGGGTTTAAGTTGTAATTATTAAAGAGTTAATAATTATAAATAAACGCTTTACGAGGTTTCGTAAACACACGATTCTAAAACAGAAACCCTAGCCGTCAGAAAAGAAAAACCCGAAGAACGAAAAACAGTTTTTCGTTCTTCCGAATCCCGCATCAAAGCAATACCGATCTCGGCGTGGATACGCGTAGAGGGCTTGTACCATCAAGCCTCACATCCGATCATCGATTTCAACGCAACAGGTATCACAGAAACTGTTTCTAAATTTGTTTATCGTTGAGATCTGTAAAAACTAATCCGAACATGACTAGATCTAAAATTCAGGTTGATAAAACACGCTTCCGCAATTGAAATCAACCCTACAGTGGTATCAGAGCGTCTGGTCGTATGTTTAGGATTTGTTTTTCGAATTTTTATGAAAATCGGATCGAACAAAAATGTGAAAATTGCGCGCGCGCACCAGAAATTCACGCCGTCGCGTGAAAAGAAAGCAGGGCGGCGGCCGAACCCTAGCCGGCCGCGCGTTCGACGCCGGACATAGGCAAAGGGCGGCGGGCTACCCTGGACGACCGCAAAGGAGAGGGCGAGTGTTCTTAAAAATTTTATTTATTTTTAAATACGAAATATATTTTAATTTATGATAAACAATGTACCAATGATACATTGAATTACTCAAACTTAAATTGTAATAATTTTAATTGAAATCAAAATCTTAAACCTCATCAATTTCCAAATTTTTGTTATGAAGATCACTTTGTATCACAAAAGAATTATTGAAATTATTACCAAAATTATCCAATATTATAACTCCGTAAATATTTAATATTATAGCTAGTTTACAAATATCTTGTAATTGATTCTTGATGGTGTAAACTGTTTTTGTTAATTATGTGTTTTTCCATATCAATAGTTAGAAAGAAAATAGAAATTTAGTTTGAAAGATATTATAACATAAAATATTTTTTCAATGTAAGAATTTGTTATTAACATAAAATTTTTACATATATAAATCTTTGTATATGATAAATTATAAGCGGATAGTTTGTATTGAAGAAGATTAGAAAGTGAATATTCAAGATAATACGTTATCAACTTTATTAACACTTTATTATTTAATATTTTTTTAAATGTTCAATTTTCTTTGAAATTTTTAAATAAATACATATTAATTACTATATTATTTAATTATTAAATGAATCTATATTATAAAGTAATTGTTAATTATTTTGAAATAATATTAGAATAGTATTTTAATATATTTTTTATAAATAAATAATAGTATATATGATTATATTTCTATGGTGTTATTTTAAATAATATAATAAAATCTGAATGGAAAGAAATATATATCCAATATATATTAATATATATTAGTTTCATAATTGTATTATATTCAATATATATTAATATTATATATATATATATATTTATTTAATACATATAAAATAAATATGTATATAATTAAATTTGTATACAAATAAAGTTGTTTTTCTCTCTGCGTTGAAGTGACTTCACGAGAAGAGAGTAAAAAATACTCTTTATTTATACAGTTGTAAAAATATAAATACCTTAAAAAATAAAACTAAAAAATAAACATTAATTAAATTTATTACGATTTAGTTTAAAATATTTTTGGATATATATATATATATCTATCTATTATATAAATTTATTAATTATTATAAGTAATATATTAATTTTTTATTAAGTATAATAAATTTTTAATGTTAATAAAACATTTAAAATATTTTATGTGAATACTAGTAATCAAACTCGGATTGTGCGAGCTATGAGAAAGAAATATTTTGATTTTATTTTTATATGATTATTTATATAATTTTAAGATTTAAATTTTGGTATATTTCGAGGACTTCTCAAATTTAAATTAATTTTAAGATGATAAATAATTGATAAAATTGATATAGATAATGAAACTACGTGTTACATTTAAGTTAATAAAATTTTGTTAACATAATTAAGAAAAAACAGACATAAAAAATAAGATTTATTTTGAATCATTTTAAAAAGGTTTTTATAATTGTTATATGTTATAAAAGTCACTTTTAAACACATAGATAACAAAAAAACAGATATAAAAAAATATAGGTCTATTATTTTTTAAATTAAGCATTTGTATATTCACAACTTGTACTTTTTAATAATCCTAAAATATTTAGAAATTTATAAATAATAAAAATCAATAAATGTTTGGGGAAAACATATTTTTCACGAAATAACAGGATGCAACTAAACTATTTAGTAATAAAAGATAAATAGGAAGTTGGTGTTCTTAAAAAAAATTATTTATTTTGAAATACGGAATATATTTTAATTGATGATAAACAATGTAACAATGATACATTGAATTACTCAAAATGAAACTCTAATAATTTTATATGAAATCAAAATCTTAAAACTCATCAATTTCCAAATTTTTGTTATGAAGATCACTTTCTATCACAAAAGAATTATTCAAATTATTACCAAAATTATCCAATATTATAAATCCGTAAATATTTAATATTATAGCTAGCTTACAAATATCTTGTAATTGATTCTTGATGGTTTAACTTTTTTTTGTTAATTATGTGTTTTTCCATATCAATAGTTAGAAAGAAAATAGAAATTTAGTTTGAAAGATATTATAACATAAAATATTTTTTCCAACATGTAAATTTGTTTATTGCCTTAAATTTTTCACATATATAAATCTTTATATGATAAATTATAACGTGTGAATGGAACTTTTTTTATTATCTTAAATTTTTCACATGTATAAATCTTTGTATATGATAAATTATTTTGTGTTAGTGCATCTGAATCATAATAGATTAAACTAATAGTATTTGTATTATTTTTATATGATATAATATTATATATTTAGGATTAATAGTTGATATGATATAATAATCAATGTTAATTAATTTAGAATTTATATCACTAATGATTAAAATATTTTTAAAAATTTTAAATATTTATTAATTTCTTAACATTTTTTTAAATTAGTTCAAAATTTTTAAAAATTAATTATCTATTTATGATAATAACATATTTATTTATATTGATATAATACCATGAAATATAAAAATTGAATAATATGCATACATATAAATTTGTACAAATGTTTTGTTTTTTTAAATTAATTACTTGTGTGTAACTAAATTATAGTAGATAACATATATATATATATATCACTACACTTAATTATTAGATTTTTTAAGATATGCTATATAGAGATATGTTTGATATTTTGTAATTTTATTATTTTCAGTTATTTTTTACAAAGATTTATTTAGATTAAAGGTGAAATGATTCTTTATACTTTTTTTTCAATTTTATAGTCGAAACCCTTGTTGTCATTTTTTTATTAGTATATTTGTTACCTCCATTCACTTGCTTCATGAACTTGTATATATCATTATCTCCAACATTGTTGTCATTTTTTGACCCATATTTTTAGACTCATTTTTAAAATTACGAACCTCACAGTTACGACCTGATTTCTACCTTATAATCCCACCATTTTTAGGCCAATTCACACCCTTCTTTACCCTTTTTTGCTCTTACCTTTCTTCTGCACCGCAATTTCAAAGCCACCAATGCATTGCCATCGTTGGAATTTTTGTTGAAACCTATTCTTTTTCTTTTTCTTCCTTCAAACCACCTCCATCCCTCCCTCATCCTCCCATTCCTCTCAATTTATACATATTTATGTATATATATAATATTCTCTTTTAATTTTTTATCTTATTTCATAATACTGTTCTTTTTTATGGAGACCATTCAATCTATTATAATATTTAAAAGAAAGAATCTAAAAGAGTTGGACGCAAATTATTAAGCCCCATTTCCCTCTCCCTTTTTCTCTTCCCTCCCACCATTGGAACTCTAGATGTCACGAACCAATCAAAGGTATTGTTTCTTCATTCTCTGTCTTCCTTTTCTTGTCATCTCAAACCCTTGGCGATTGTCATATGCAACCACAATCTCCTCTTCCTTTTACCATTACTCCTCCCTTCTCTTTTGCTTTTGATTCTCTAGTCTGAATCCCATGCTCCGTCTTCTCCTAATTGTAATGGATTATAATAAAAAGTTGTGAACCGATTGAGAATCAAGCGAGCGAGATGGAAGTAAACTAATATATAGATTCAGGATCGGCTCATAATAGCTAAAAAGACCGATCTACAATTTCATCTCAAGAAGCATGTAGGACATCTTCAATCAGTAGAGAAGCGGTTAATACGAAATATATTTTAATTGATGATAAACAATTTAACAGTGATACATTGAATTACTCAAACCGAAACTGTAATAATTTTAATTGAAATCAAAATCCTTATAACTCCGTAAATATTGAATATTATAGCTAATTTACAAATATCTTGTAATTGACTCTTGATGATCTACAATTCAAGAAGCATGTAGGACATCTTCAATCAGTAGAGAAGCGGTTAATACGAAATATATTTTAATTGATGATAAACAATTTAAATTTAATACATTGAATTACTCAAACCGAAACTGTAATAATTTTAATTGAAATCAAAATCCTTATAACTCCGTAAATATTGAATATTATAGCTAATTTACAAATATCTTGTAATTGACTCTTGATGGTGTAAATTCTTTTTGTTAAATATGTGTTTTTCCATATCAATAGAAATTTAGTTTGAAAGATATTATAACTTAAAATATTTTTTCAATGTAAGAATTTGTTATTAACATAAAATTTTTACATATATAAATCTTTGTATATAATAAATTGTAACGTGTGAATGCAATTTTTTATTATCTTAATTTTTTCACATGTATAAATTTTTTATATGATAAATTATTTTGTGTCAATACATCTGAATCATAATAGATTAAAATAATAGTATATGTATTATTTTTATATGATATAATATTATGTTTTTAAGATTAATAGTTTATATGATATAATATGCAATGTTAATTAATTTAGAATTTATATCACTAATGATTAAATTAGTTCAAAATTCTTAAAAAATTAATTATTAATTTCTTAATATTTTTTAAATTATTAATTACTTAATATTTTTAAATTAGTTCAAAATTCTTAAAATAATTAATTATGTATTTCTGATAATAAAATATTTATTTATATTGATATAATACAATGAAATATAAAATTGAATAATATGAATATGTATACATTTGTACAAATGTTTTGATTTTTTTTTAAATAATTAATTGTGTGAAACTAAAATATAGTAGATAACACTTTTGGCAAAGAAAATCTAATGATGTGACATCAAATATATAGAAAGTATATGTGATGTGACATCAAATATATAGAAAGTATAACACTACACTTAATTATTGGATTTTTAAGATATGCTATGGAGATATGTTTTATATTTTTTAATTTTATTATTTTCAGTTATTTTTATACAATAATCTATTTAGATCAAAGGTGAAATGATTCTTTATATTTTTTTTTAATTTTGTAGTCGAAACCCCTATTGCCAATTTTTTATTAGTATCTTTGTTATCTCCATTCACTTGCTTCATGAGCTTGTATATATCATTATCTGGAGCATTATTGTCTTTTTTGACCCACATTTTTAGGCTCATTTTTAAAATTACAATCTCACAGTTATGGCCGGATTTTACCTTATTATCCCCCACCATTTTAAGGCCCATTTGCACCCTTCTTCTGCACTGTAATTTCAAAGCCACCAATGCACTGCCACCGCTGGAATTTTTGTTGCAACCTATTATTTCTTTTTCTTCTTTCAATCCACCTCCCCCCCCTCCCTCCCTCATCCTCCCGTTCCTATTAATATTCTCTTTTATTTTTATCTTGTTTCATAATATTGTTCTCTTTCATGGATTGGAATGTATTATAATAAAAGTTGCGAACCAACTGAGAATCAAGCGAGCGAGATGGAAGTGATCTAACATACAGATTAAGGATCAGCTCGAAATAGCTGAAAAGATCGATCGACAATTTAATCTCATGAAGCATGTAGACCATCTTCAATCGGTAGAGAAGCGGTTACATCAATTTATTGGCGGACGAACAATCTGATTGGATTTAAAGTAAATCGATAAGGTATCTTGAGTACAATAAGAGAAAATGAGTTTTGAGGATAGTGGAGAGACAATGGAAGCTGGATGCCTGAAAATCAGAGAGGGAAAGAACAAAACTATAATCGACGGATGAGCAAATTGATGGATTTAAAGGGAATTGATAACGTCTTTTGAAATTCCATTAATCGAAGTAACGAAAAGTTCACATTGAAAGAGATTAGAAAGTGTAGCATTCAACATAATATCAATAATATTATATCGAAGTAACCGAGTAGCTTGCATTGAAGAAGATTAGAAAGTGAACATTCAAGATAATACGTTTTCAACTTTACTAACACTTTATTACTTAATATTCTTTTAGCAAAATAATATTCAATTTTCGTTGAAATTTTTAAATAAATATAAATTAGTTATTATATTATTTAATTATTAAATGAATCTATATTACAATGTAATTGTTAATTATTTTTAAATAATATTAGACAAATATTAGATTAGTCTTTTATATATTTTTTTTATAAATAAATAATATTATATATGGAAATATATTTCTATGGTGTTATTTTAAGTAATA
>CM071863.1:5467947-5478781 GCA_036759665.1 Gynandropsis gynandra | reverse complement strand
TGGAAATATTATCATGTAATATCCCGGAATATATTTTAAAATTATATTATATCATTTTAAAAGTTTATAGAAAGTCTAAAAAAAATCTTTAAATAAGTGGATAAAATTGCAATTTTCAAAAGTTTTAAATCATATATATTCTTACGAACCCTATTCTTTTCTTACTCCACCTCAAGCCATATACCTCATTCTTCCTTTTATTTTTTGTATTGTTATCTTTGTAATACCCCTAACCCATTTACCAAGGGTCTTGGGGTGTTTACTATCACCTCTTTTTAAAGAGATGGAGACATAGCACGAATTATTTTAGAAACACTTGTGAAACTATTTTTTGTATGTAGCAAAAATATTGTCTTTATAATTTACTTAAAATCAAATATGTGTATAATTTTGAAAATTTTAAAATTAAAACTGTAAAAGAGAAATATATTAAAGTCGCCAAGTCAAAATTTCACCATTATCCTTGCGGTCCTCTTAGTTCTCCGATGTTCTCCATCAATAGTCAACCTAGCCCCGTCGATTTGCCATCTAATACAGGCCCAAAAAATGGGACGACTACGATAAGCGTAAACTTCCTACACGAACATCCTATCTTACTAGCTAGTCAAGACGTTTTAGGTGACACTTATAAGATTATCTCACTAGACCCCAATCTGGATTTAGTTTCCATTTCGTCTTACTCTTTATATTTTTTTTCACTCACCGTTTACATTAGTAGTCTAAAATACATAGTAAATACCACTCATGTTTTATCATTCTCGGCTTTTATATTAATAGTCTATAAGACTAAATAAATACCGTAATTTTTTTCTTTTTCCCGACTTTTAAATAACAAGTCTATAAGATTCGGTAAATATCACTTATATTTATTGTTTCTCGTCTTTTACGTTACTAGTCCACAGACTAAGTAACTATCGTTTACAATATCCTTACCAAAGCCGATGACACCCATTTTATGTTACAAATTATAAAACTATGTAATTATTGTTCCAATAGTTGACCACATCCTTGACCTCTAAACTCAATTCCAATTTTATTATTGTGTTCTTGCAAACTTAATTCATTATGTTTTTATTGTTAAACCTTCTTACATGTATTTATTATTATTATTATTATTATTATTATTATTATTATTATTATTATTATTATTATTATTATTATTATTATTATTATTATTATTATTATTATTATTATTATTATTTCATTCTTTACGAATGCTATGTCCTCGTAATATTTTCCTTGTAAGGCGTCTTGATGTGTTGACACGTTGGTGTCATAATAACGAGATCCTCGATTCATCGTCTTTGTTCGGTTTATCTTGATACAATGATTGATTAGGGTATCCAGATATTTACATTTGAATCTTTTATTTCGACTTTATTTTGTTATTATGATTATGATTGTGGGAACTCGCTAATCCCACAACGATGTCTATAAAACTATACATATATTTGGTATACAATTATGGATCATTAATTTACCGAATTTTATAAGTAAAAATTATTTTTCTCACTATTTTTAACTCTCCTAAATTTTATCTTGTAATTCTAGAAAGAAAAAAATAAGAGGAATATGAAAAAACTCACGGTAAAAAAGAATAAGAACATACACTTCCCCAGGTGACCTTTCCCCATGGCACTTGAATTTCTTCACTTGCGTCGATCGACCTCACCTTATCGAGACACCCATTCCTGGTACCTTACGCCACTTATTTCACTACGGTTCCCGGTTTACACTCACCATCGACCTCTCTCTCTCTCTCCTCCATTTGCAGTCTATTCCTTTCTGCTCTAGACGATTTTTCGTTGAGTAACTTCATTAAATTGGTTCGTGTAGTCGCGATTAATCGTTTTTTAATTTAATTTTGTTTTTGTATTTTTTTTCAAATGTATTTGGTTCTTTAGAAATTTAATTAATTTTACATATTTAAATAAAGATGTACTTATTAAAAGTCTAATTAAAATTTTAAAAAATAGTTTTAAATTGTTAATCAAGTGTTCTAATATTTTAATTTAGTTTTCGCACGAAGCACTGATGGTGGTGCGATGTAGTAGCGCATCGGAATGCTCGCCGGCGATGAGGATAAGTTGAGAAAATAAAAAGGATAAAAAAAATTGAGAGGGTGGGAAGAGAGAAATGGAGATAGGAAAGAATTGATTTATGGTTTGAAAAATATTTTGAATAAAAATTAAAATAAATAAAAATTGTATATTTAAATAGTAGCATAGAATTTAAAAATTAAATGTAACATTCAAATATTTATTTTATCATGTTAATTTTTAAAATTATTGAAAATTTAAAAACAAGATTAAACATTTTAGAGAAATAATATTTTAATTTATTTTAAAATTGAAAACTTTCTTATTTAAAATTATCTTTTGAGCATTTATTTGGAATCTAAATTACAATATTAGAAAAATTTATTTCAATTTTAGAAAATATAGTTTTAGAATTTAATTACACTTTTAGTAATTGCTTATTGAAGTTCTATCACTATCTCGTTATCCTAAATTTTATCATGTAATTCTTAAAAAAAAGATGAGAGATAAGGAAAAATAACAATAAAAAATAAGAATATATGTTTCTCCCAATCTTCTTTTTCCTCATGATTCCTTTGTTTAATTTCTATTGATTTCTCTCCCTAGCTCCTAGGTGCGAGGAAATTGCATCTTCTTATCTTCATTTACAATGTCTAAGAGCCATATTCAAGGTACCGTACGCTTCCCATGGTGACTTTTCTCCATGGAACCTGAATCTTCTTCACTTGCATCGATCGACCTCAATTCAAAGAGACACCCCTTCATGGTGCCTTCCGCCAACGGTTTCTGGTTCACACTCACCATCGAACCCTCTCTCTCCTCTATTTGCAGCCCCTTCCTTTCTACCCTAGATCATTTCTCATGGAGACGTTTCATGGAATCGATCTGTGCGGTCACAATTCATGGCGACTCACACCCATACCCCGATGGCGACTCACAATTCATGGCTACTCACAATTCATGGTAAATTCATCTATCCCCCATCTTACTTTCTCTTCTCAAATCCTATTCCTTGTTACCAAAGTTACAATCTTGCATATTCTTTCTTTTGTTTGTTCATCTCTTCCAACGATTCATTATCGTCGCTATTTTTTCGTTGTATTCATCATTTGAGTATTGTAATATTTAAATCTATATCCCATTTAATATTTTTTTTTAAAAATAAGGTTCCTTGTATCAATTTATTTGTGTCATAATGATTTGATGTCAATTTAACAAAATTATTTATGAATATTTTTAAGGGAAGAAGATTAGCACATCCTTGGAATTTTGATTCATCCAAAAATACTTTTTCCATATGGATGTTTCTATACTATTTTGATTCATATTTCAAATCATAATCATGAAACTAAAATTATACACTATAACATTATTCACGATAAATTAAATTTCACCCACAATGTTCATGTGATATTTTGTTTAAATATATTAATTAATACATAATAACTATTTATAGATGAAATGGGTGATTTATTATTATTATGCATGATTTTTATATTTTTTTTTCAAATACAATTATAAGAACTAAAAAATTGTAGAAAATACGGAATGTAAAATAATGAAAATAATAAAAAGTTATTGAAAAAGTTACGAATTTATGACAATTATGGAACATGATCTGTTATGCAAAACAATATAAAATTACGAATTATGTAAGTATGGAAAGATTAACAGTTTTAGAAGACAAAGGTGACCTTTAGACTTGCTCGATGTCGCACATTTCGCCATTTTATGTTCGATGCTTTGGTATTTTATGTAAGTGCTTTGATGCTTATGTATGTTAGGAAGAAAGGGCTATAGATCGCGACGCGACCTCGAGCCTAAGAAATATCAATTCAACTTGTATACTCTTTATCTCTAACAGTGATGGATTGATCACTCCATATCATGGGTATGAAGACTTTGATTTTGACTTCCACATAATTCTCCCTTGGTGGCGCAACTGTAGCCCGCGTCGGACGATGTGGACAATCGTTAATTGATTCTAAAAAGAAATGGATTCTTGCTTAGAACTTGGTTTGTCAAGAAAAATAATAACAATTCTACGTTATAAATGTGAGTGAAATATGAAGCTTGAAGCATATATTATGACCGCAATTAAGGTAAAAAGAAATGAATTCAATAAGTATGATCCAATGATGTCTTAGCTCCAACAAAGGTCATGGCCTTGCTTTGTACATTGGTGTGAGTGATCAAATGCGTCAATAATTACACCACAAGTTTCCGTTCAAATAAAATTGAAGATTTGGATATTCCATGCGAAATCATCCAATTCAAGGTACGAACAAAATTCGACCCTAATTTGAGTATTCATGCGAGTTCATAATTTAATTTGATCTCGTTCGGTAGGATCCAACGCAATAGAATCAAAAGCCTATAGATATGGACGGGAGAAATAAAAACCGAGCTTTATGGAAAAACGAACAAAAGAAGAACCTGTCAGATCGCCGTGAGGCCACCCCGATCGGGACCGAGCCCAAACCAGGTAACGATCCTCTACAGCCATAGAGAGCTCAAGGTGAGCAAACGCAGCCGTTAATCTCGCTCCGACCCCACGGCCATGAATCATCCACCAGGTTTTTGGTCCTGTCTCCTTAGAAATCAAGGATACAGAGGTACGAGCCTATAGAACAGATCCTGTTCAAGTAAGGTCGTGACTTGAGAAAGCCGTGTCATATTATATATAGGCGGAATGAATGTATTGTTTAGGCAATGTGGGACTCTTGTCTTACCAATATGCGGCTGAAATCTTACAATATTTATTTTCCTTAAACGACTCACGCTGCAACAATATTATATTAATTAACTATTGGGTTCACTAAATAAATATATATTTTACAAATCTATGTAATTATTTTACTAAAACTAAGGAAATTACAAAATAAAGAAAAGGAAAGAAACCAAAGGTGAGCAAGTTAGATGTATCTCTCTACCTGTACTGTACTTTAGCCTATATCAGTCCTCTGTTTTTCTGAGTTTCTCATTGAAGATTCATACGTAGTAAACCATTCCAACTTCGAGCAGAGAAGTATGAGGAACATTCAGAACAACGTCTGTTCCTCTGCAGTTTGTGCTCAGAAACGCAAACACAATGTCTATGGCAAACTTCTTCAACACCAAAGACGATTTCTTCGCCTTTGCATACGAATGTCCCAAAATATAAGTTACCCCTGATTCTTTCGCTTGCACTATCTGCAAAGATTCTTCCTTTTTCATCCATGGATTCCCCTGAATCCTTGATCTTCCTGACCCATCATCACATGATACGTCTTTTGCTTTCTCAATCTGTGAACACTCATCTTTTACGTTCTGCAAATTCCCACCGTTCTCATCCAAACTACGTACGCTCCATCGTCATATATCCTGAGATAGAATAATCTCCACTCTTGTTATCACGGCTAATACTTGTACAAGTTTTGCGTTGATTATCATCACGTATATTCAAGAGTGCAAGCTGAGAATAACCCAGAGGGGTAGATTTTCTCTTCTGTAGATGGGAACAAAGTGGACAAGCGATCAACAAGCAAAAAAACTCCACATA
Organism: Gynandropsis gynandra; assembly: GCA_036759665.1. Classification (NCBI taxonomy): domain Eukaryota; kingdom Viridiplantae; phylum Streptophyta; class Magnoliopsida; order Brassicales; family Cleomaceae; genus Gynandropsis; species Gynandropsis gynandra. The sequence continues at coordinate 5,473,201 of CM071863.1, read as the reverse complement.
CGTAGTTCAAAGCAAACTACTGAAAGTCCTATGCCAATTATGTAATATTTGAATAGTTATGGGTTTAAGTTGTAATTATTAAAGAGTTAATAATTATAAATAAACGCTTTACGAGGTTTCGTAAACACACGATTCTAAAACAGAAACCCTAGCCGTCAGAAAAGAAAAACCCGAAGAACGAAAAACAGTTTTTCGTTCTTCCGAATCCCGCATCAAAGCAATACCGATCTCGGCGTGGATACGCGTAGAGGGCTTGTACCATCAAGCCTCACATCCGATCATCGATTTCAACGCAACAAGAGGAGCCCGCACGTTTCATGGAAGTCGCAGCCGTTAAGAGCAAAAGTGTAGCAATCCATCTTAATAGCTTTTAGAAGATACTGTATGTAGAATTTTAAGAGAGATGAATTTATTTTCAATTAAATTGCTTAATTTCGTCATATATTTTATATGGTACAAATAAATACTTTTATTTTATAATGAATTATAATTGATTTACGTTTACGTTTAAAAAGTGTTATTAAACAAATTTCTAAACTTAAATTTCTAAATAGTCGTCGATGATTATTAACTCCCCAATTATTAACCATTTGCATTTGCAATCGTTCCAATTTGGCTAACCGGAGCTAATTCACATCATCCGATTCACAACTTATACTTTTTAATAATCCGACAATCTTTGGAACTTTTATAAATAATAAAAATCAATGAGTGTTTGGAGAAAAAATGTTTTTCACGAAATAAAGGGATGCAACTAAATTGATGTAGTAATAAAAGATAAATAGGAAAATTGGTGTTCCTAAAAAATTTATTTATTTTTAAATACGAAATATATTTTAATTCATGATAAACAATGTAACAATGATACATTGAATTACTCAAACTGAAATTGTAATAATTTTAATTGAAATCAAAATCTTAAACCTCATCAATTTCCAAATTTTTGTTATGAAGATCACTTTCTATCACAAAAGAATTATTGAAATTATTACCAAAATTATCCAATATTATAACTCCGTAAATATTTAATATTATAGCTAGTTTACAAATATCTTATAATTGATTCTTGATGGTGTAAATTGTTTTCGTTAATTATGTGTTTTTCCATATCAATAGTTAGAAAGAAAATAGAAATTTAGTTTGAAAGATATTATAATATAAAATATTTTTCAACGTACAAATTTGTTTATTAGCTTAAATTTTTCACATATTGTATATGATAAATTATAACCGGATAGTTTGTATTGAAGAAGATTAGAAAGTGAGTATTCAAGATAATACATTATCAAATTTATTAAAACTTTATTATTTAATATTTTTTTAAATGTCCAATTTTCTTTGAAATTTTTTAAATAAATACATATTAATTGTTATATTATGTAATTACTAAATGAATTTATATTACAAAGTAATTGTTAATTATTTTGAAATAATATTTGAAAAATATTAAAATAGTATTTTTGAAGAAGATTAGAAAGTGAGTATTCAAGATAATATATTATCAACTTTATTAACACTTTATTATTTAATATTTTTTTAAATGTTCAATTTTGTTTGAAATTTTAAAATAAATACATATTAATTACTATATTATTTAATTATTAAATGAATCTATATTACAAAGTAATTGTTAATTATTTTGAAATAATATTAGAAAAATATTAGAATAGTATTTTAATATATTTTTTATAAATAAATAATAGTATATATGATTATATTTCTATGGTGTTATTTTAAATAATATAATAAAATCTGAATGGAAAAAATATATATCCAATATATATATTAACATATATTAATTTCATAATTGCATTATATTCAATATATATATAATACATATAAAATAAATATATATATAATTAAATTTATATACAAATAAAGTGGTTTTTCTCTCTCCAATGAAGTGGTTTCACGAGAATAAAGTAAAAAACACTCTTTATTTATATAGTTGTAAAAAAATATAAGCACCTTAAAAAAATTAAATTAGAAATAAACATTAATTAAATTTATTACGATTTAGTTTAAAATATTTTTGAATATATATGTCTATTTATTATATAAATTTATTAATTATTATAAGTAATATATTAATTTTTTATTAAGTGTAATAAATTCTTAATGTTAACAAAACATTTAAAATATTTTATGTGAAATGTTGATATGCTATCATCTTCATAAATACTAGTAATCAAACCCCCACGCTGTACAGGCTTTGAGAAAGAAATATTTTGATTTTATTTTTATATAACTATTTATATAATTTTAAAATTGAAATTTTGGTATATTTCGAGAATTTCTCAAAATTTTAATTAATTTTAAGATGATAAATAAATGATACAATCGATATAGATAATGACACTACGTGTTACATCTAAGTTAATAAAATTTTGTTAACATAATTAAGAAAAAACAAACATAAAAATAATGTTTATTTTGAATCATTTTAAAAAGTTTTTTATAATTGGTATATGTTAGAAATGTCACTTTTAAACACATAGATAAAAAATAGATAAAAAAAATATAGATCTATTATTTTTTAAAGCAAGGATTTGTATATTCACAACTTGTATTTTTTGATAATCCGGCAATATTTAGAACTTTATAAATAATAAAAATCAATGAATGTTTTGAGAAAACATATTTTTCACGAAATAACAGGATGCAACTAAACTATGTACTAATAAAAGATAAAAAGGAAAGTTGGTGTTCTTAAAAAATTATTTATTTTTAACTACGGAATATATTTTAATTCATGATAAACGATGTAAAAGTGATACATTGAATTACTCAAACTAAAACTGTAATAATTTTAAATGAAATCAAAATCTTAAAACTCATCAATTTCCAAATTTTTGTTATGACGATCACTTTCTATCACAAAAGAATTATTCAAATTATTACCAAAATTATCCAATATTATAAATCCATAAATATTTAATATTATAGCTAGTTTACAAATATATTGTAATTGATTCTTGATGGCGTAAATTTTTTTGTTAATTATGTGTTTTTCCATATCAATAGTTAGAAAGAAAATAGAAATTTAGTTTGAAAGATACTATAACATAAAATATTTTTCCAACGTGTAAATTTGTTTATTGCTTAAACTTTTCACATATATAAATCTTTATATATGATAATTATAACGTGTGAATGGAACTTTTTTATTATCTTAAATTTTTCACATGTATAAATCTTTGTATATGATAAATTATTTTGTGTTAGTGCATCTGAATCATAATAGATTAAACTAATAGTATATGTATTATTTTTATATGATATAATATTATATATTTAAGATTAATAATTGATATGATATAATAATCAATGTTAATTAATTTAGAATTTATGTCACTAATGATTTAAATATTTCTAAAACTTTTAAATATTTATGAATTTCTTAATGTTTTTAAATTAGTATATATATATATATATATATATATCTCACTACACTTAATTATTAGATTTTTTAAGATAAGCTACAAATATATGTTTTATATTTTATAATTTTATTATTTTTAGTTATTTTTATACAAAAATTTATTTAGATCAAAGGTGAAATGATTCTTTATACTATTTTCAATTTTATAGTCGAAACCCTTGTTGTCATTTTTTATTACTGTATTTGTTACCTCATTCACTTGCTTAATGAGCTTGTATATATCATTATCTCCAACATTATTGTCATTTTTTGACCCACATTTTTAGACTCGTTTTTTAAACTAATAACCTCGCAGTTATGACCTGATTTTTACCTTATAATCCCACCATTTTTAGGCCAATTCGCACCCCAATTTCAAAGCCACCTATTCTTTTTCTTTTTCTTCCTTCAAACCACCTCCATCCCTCCCTCCTCCTCTCATTCCTCTCAATTTATACACATTTATGTATATATATAATATTCTCTTTTAATTTTTTATCTTGTTTCATAATATTTTTCTTTTTCATGGAGACCATTCGATATATTATAATATTTAGAAGAAAGAATCTAAAAGAGTTGTGCGCAAATGATTAAGCCTCATTTCCCTCTCCTTCTTTCTCTTCCCTCCCTCCATTGGAACTCTGGATGTCACAAACCAATCAAAGGTATTCTTTCTTCATTCTCTCTCTTCCTATAAGACTTGTCTAATGTTATTTGTCAGATAAATCTATGACAAATAAAATTAGACAAGTCTTTTGCTCTTGACGTGAATGAAACAAATGCCACACAAACACACTTCATTCATTTGTTGTTCAAATGAGGTTCGAAGCAATCATAATACAATAGAACTCAATCTACGAAGATTATAGGGGCAAGCAGTCGACAAGGTACATCATCAAGAACGGTGTCCAGTTTGACTTTTAGGGTACAACCCACGTTAAAGCCATTATCTTGACAAAAATTTGTCCAACCCATGGTGATGCTAATGCCATCGCGTTTCACGGGCCTTAGATGTGCCTCCCAAATGTTTGTGTAATTGGTTATCAGATCAACCTTACTTCGTCTACCGCAAAGACCATTCGACCTCGCAAACTCTATACGGAAGTGTCTATGATAACCGAATAAATTTACAACGACGCCAAACTAATGCATATACGGCCAGATTTTATGAATCAAATAAATCGGTTTAAGTTCAGTTACCACTGCATCTATGACCAGATTTGAACGCGTGACTGGTACCATGAAAATCCTCTCATTAGAAGAAGATGACCCTGCTTCTACGAAATGTTGCATTTTTTCGGCAAAAAATGGATGGAAGATGATGAGAGTTAGAGAGAGAGAGAGTGTGTCGTTATTAGAAAAAAGGAAACGGCTGGAATACAAAAAGACATGACCCTGACATCGAATCGCCGTGAGATGGAATTCGAAAAGTTATTTCAAATTTTGGTGAAAAGTTCGGCGAGAATTTTGGTGAAAATGATAAGATGTCAAAAACCAATCAAATGAGGGTCCCATGAGAGTCGCATGAGTCGCATAGGTCGCATGAGCCGCATAGGTCGCATGAGTCGTCCATGGGTCATATGTGATCATATTGGGTCGCATGAGTCGTACAAGGGTCATGTATGGTCGCATGAGTTGTACATGGGTCATGTGTGGTCGCATGCGTCGGATGGGTTCCCGTTTAAACCCGATTCTAATTTAATCCGATTGAGCGTCACATAACGGGTCATATTGGGTCGCATGAGTCGATAGGTCATAATCTTACGAACAATAGATCAAAAATAAGACATTTTCAATGTTTAAATATTGATTACATAAGGTCTCAAAGGTTAC
>CM071863.1:5370504-5457739 GCA_036759665.1 Gynandropsis gynandra | reverse complement strand
ATTGGGAATGATTAGATGCTTGTGCAGTTAGTGATTGATCAAGATGGAATCCGTCAACTCTAGGTAAAGAGTTTGAGCTCTATGTTGTCAGCAACATAATGACTGAAAAAGACCTTGGCTAGGGCATTTGAATGAGAGAAGAAAGGAGTTTCTTTTCCCTACGTTCCATTCTCGATGTCCACAAGCTTGTTGGGGAAAATTTCGATGATTGGTACCGCAACCTTAAGATCGTCCTCAAGCAGGAGAAGATACTCGATTCGATCGAGAATCCTATCAAGGAACCTGCTGATAACGATGTGGATGGCATGATTGCTTGGGCAGAGCAAAGGGATCGCCTTGACACTGCCAAGTGTATCATCCTAGCCTCAATGAGTTCAGAACTCCAGCGCCAGCATGAGGATATGGAGCCTGCTGCTATCATTGAGCATCTTAAGAAGATGTATGGTGCGCAGAGCCGAACGGCAAGATATCAGTTGTCGAAGGCACTATTCAAGTCAAGATTGTCTGTGAACTCTCCGGTGGGGCCCCATGTTCGTAAGATGATCAGTCTTATTGAACAGCTTGTGAAGCTGGGGTGCACACTAGGCAAAGAGTTATCTCAAGATCTGATCTTGCAGTCATTGCCTGAGACGTTCTCTCCGTTCATTGTTAACTTTAACATGAACAAGATGGACATGGATCTGCATGAGATGCTGAACCAACTGATTGACTATGAGAGTCAGTCAGTGTCTGAGACGTCTAAGGGACATAGTGCCGTGATGATGGTCGGCTCTTCTTTCAAGAAGGGCAAGGGCAACAAAAAGCCCAAGAAGAAGCTCCTTGGGCCCAAGGGTGGTGTGACCATACCTAAGGCAAAAAGGGGCAAATCTGACCAAGCTGATGCTGAGTGCTTCTTCTGTAAGAAGAAGGGGCATTGGAAGAGGAACTGCAAAGAATACCTGCAGTCTCTGAAGGGCAAGAAGCCAGGTAAGATTCTCATGGAAAATGTTTTCATGATTTCCTTAACTACTATTGATTCGTCTAGATGGGTATTGGATACCGGTAGCAGTTTTAACATCTGCAATATGTTGCAGGGGCTGAGGATCAGTAGGAGGTTCAGGAAGGGAGAGTTCAGTCTGAAGGTTGGAAATGGCGCAAGTGTTGCTGCTCTAGCCGTAGGATCAATTTCCCTTGTAATGCCTACGGGCAAGACCTTGTTGTTAGACGACTGTTATTATGTTCCTAAGTTTGTTTCGAACATAATTTCTATTTCTATGCTTGATAGACGTGGATTTCGAACAGTTTTTAGTAATAACATTTGCTCTATTTATCATGGTGATGAATTTTGTGTGAATGGTTATTTACAACAAGGGCTGTATATCTTACCTGATGTTAATGTAGAAGAAATTAACATGCATGTTTCGGGCCTTAAGAGAAAAGTAGATGATCGTCAAAGACAGACGTATCTTTGGCATTGTAGACTTGGTCATATCGGTGAGAAGAGGATAAACAGGTTGCATAAAGATGGTCTTTTAGGCCATTTCGATTATGAATCTTATGCAACTTGTGAGTCCTGTCTCACTGGTAAGATGACCAAATCTCCGTTTAGTGGAACCGGGGAAAGAGCTACAGAACTCCTAGGGCTGATACATACTGATGTGTGTGGACCTATGAGAGTTCAAGCCAGGGGTGGATATTCGTACTTCATCACATTCACTGATGATATGTCGAGATATGGATTTGTGTTCTTGATGAAACACAAATCCGAATCTTTTGAAATGTTCAAGAGATTCCGCAGTGAAGTGGAGAAACAAACCGGAAAGAGTATCAAGGTGTTGAGATCTGACCGGGGCGGTGAATATCTTAGTCATGAATTTGTCGATTATCTAAGGCAAAATGGGATTTTGTCTCAGTGGACTTCTCCCGGAACACCACAACATAATGGTGTATCCGAACGGAGAAATCGAACCTTATTAGATATGGTGAGATCCATGATGGGGTTCACTGATCTTCCAATGAACTTATGGGGCTATGCTTTAGAAACAGCTGCCTATCTGCTAAACAAAGTTCCCACCAAAGCAGTCTCGAAGACACCATATGAGATATGGAAAGGACGTAAGCCAAACCTGAGGCACATCAAGGTTTGGGGGTGTCCGGCCTTCGTTAAGAGACTTCAGCCAGACAAGCTTGATGCTAGGTCTGACAGATGTAGGTTCATAGGTTATCCCAAGGAAACTATGGGATATTATTTCTACCACCCGTCTGAACACAAAGTGTTTGTGGCCAGAACGGCAACCTTTCTTGAAAGGGAATTCCTTGATGAAGGAATTCATGGTGGGGAAGTAGTTCTTGACGAGATTCAAGAACCCGATGAGCCAACACAAGCTCATGGACATGAGATGTCAAATGAGCGTTCTTGGCTGAGTGATATAGTGTTAGGCTCCGGCGCTTCATCTTCAAATGTTGAAGTGACAGTGCCCGTTCAGGAACAAGTTCAGGAACCTGTTCAGGAACCTGTTCAGGAACAAGCCCAACAAGATATCCCAGCGCAGGTTGAACCTGCTACACAGGCTTCCTTGAGAAGGTCAACACGTTCTCGACGTGCACCTGACAGACTTAATCTGATGGTGCAAGAGGATGTGGTCGGTCATATAGATGACGACCCTTTGACTTTCCAAGAGGCTATACAAGGCCCTGATTCTGAGAAATGGTGGAAAGCCATGGAATCCGAGATGGAATCTATGAAGATCAACAAAGTATGGACTTTGGTTGATTCTTCACAGGCTTCCAGACCGATAGGTTGTAAATGGGTTTACAAAAGGAAGATTGGAGCGGACGGGCAGGTAGAGACCTATAAAGCTCGTCTAGTTGCCAAGGGGTATAGTCAACGAGAAGGGATTGACTATGAAGAAACGTTCTCCCCTGTGGCAATGCTCAAATCTATTCGGATTCTGCTTGCGATAGCGGCATTCCATGACTATGAGATTTGGCAGATGGACGTGAAAACAGCTTTCCTTAACGGAGAGCTCCAGGAAGAAGTCTTCATGACTCAACCTGAGGGTTTCACGTCGCCAACTCAAAGTCATATGGTATGCAAGCTTCAGAGGTCCATTTATGGACTCAAGCAAGCTTCTCGAACCTGGAACATTCGCTTTAACAAGGCAGTTGAAGAGTTCAACTTTGTTAGATGCGAAGAAGAGCCTTGTGTGTACAAGAAGTTTAGTGGGAGCGCGGTTGTCTTCCTTGTGCTTTATGTGGATGACATATTGCTCATAGGGAATGACATTCCGGCGTTGCAAGAGCCGAAGTTCTGGTTATCCGAACAATTCTCCATGAAAGATCTGGGAGAAGCAACCTATATTCTGGGAATAAAGATCTATAGAGATAGATCAAGGAGGTTGCTTGGACTATCGCAGTCCCAGTACATTGATACCATCATGAAGAGGTATAACATGGAAAATTCCAAGAGAGGCTATCTACCGATAGGCACTGGAATTACTCTCTCCAAAGAGGATTGTCCTCAGACACAAGAAGAGAGAGAACGCATGAGTAGGATCCCATATGCTAGCGCAGTGGGAGCCATCATGTATTCCATGACATGTACGAGGCCTGATGTAGCCTTCGCGCTAAGTGTAGCGAGTCGGTATCAGGCAGATCCTGGTGAGGAACATTGGAAATTGGTGAAAACCATTCTCAAGTACTTGAGAAGGACTAGAGACCAATTCCTCGTTTATGGAGATTCTAACTTAGAGTTAGAAGGGTTCACGGATGCCAGCTTTATGTCTGATAAAGATGATAGCAGATCGACATCGGGGTATGTCTTTTGTCTCAATGGGGGTGCAGTGTGTTGGAAAAGTTCCAAGCAAGCTACTGTAGCTGATTCGGTTACTGAAGCGGAATACATAGTAGCTTTCGAAGCTGCTAAGGAAGCGGTCTGGATGAGAAAGTTCATAACTGAACTTGGTGTGGTACCTTCAATAAAGGAACCAGTTCCTTTATTATGTGATAATACCGGGGCAATAGCCCAGGCGAAGGAACCAAGATCTCATAAAAGATCAAAGCATGTTCTGCGGAAGTTCCATCTGATAAGGGAAATCGTTGAGCGTGGGGACGTTCAAATCCAGAAGGTAGAAGGAAAAGAGAATGCAGCAGATCCGCTCACAAAGGCGCTTGGTTCAAATGAGTTTGACAAGCACAAGTTGAAGATTGGATTGAGAGACATGGCTTGCTGGAATTAGTTCTAGGAATAGTACAACTGTTGTAACTATTTAAGAGCTATTTTATGTCTTGTATTTTGAACACTTATAAATAAATGAAATGGCATTATTTTATCATTTTGATGATATTTGTAAATATATATGTGTATATGTTTTCATAGCTAGTATGATAGAGTCCATGATTAAGTTTAGAAACTTGTCATCATGATAGAGATCATGATAAAGAGAGTCAAGTTTTGGTAAAACTTAATCTAAATCGTTCTTGATCATAGGATAACTAATTGGACGTTAGTAATCCGGATAGATCAACATGGATGTGATGGTTTCTATTTGATAGAAATTAGTAGATCTCTTTTACTAAATCACATGTATGGATGATGCACATAGAGATGTGATCATTGAACAGACCCAAAGGGAGAATTCCTAATGGTTACATTACCATTGAACTGTCAATAGGAATTTCTCTAGAAGGATTGGAATATTATAATTTCCTTAGACCTGAGATCAACATAGTAACTGACAAGTTATCTACCATTCTTTGATACTGGACACCTTATGCCTTGGGATGTAAGTTGAAAGGATATTGGGAATGATTAGATGCTTGTGCAGTTAGTGATTGATCAAGATGGAATCCGTCAACTCTAGGTAAAGAGTTTGAGCTCTATGTTGTCAGCAACATAATGACTGAAAAGACCTTGGCCAGGGCATTTGAATGAGAGAAGAAAGGAGTTTCTTGCGATCATTCACCAGTCAGTTATGTTAGGCATGAAACATAGTTGATAATCTATTAGGACTTGACAGTTAGACCATGTCCTAGGATTATCCGGAGCTGTAAAGACGGAGGGAAATAATAATATTATCCTTCTACCATGGTTCTACAGAGTAAGGATGTTACTTCACACTATCTGGTCGTTGAGGAGTGTTGCTAGACGCCAACCTCGATTAGTTAATTAGTGAGACTAATTGACTACCAGTTTAGTGATGAACCTACGAGGTCACACGCATACGAGTGTCTCGGTATCTGCTTATGATTGTTAGACAATCAGTGTGGGATACAGTTATATTCATCCGCTAGCACCGAAGAATATAATTGTATTTGTTTTTTCTTTTGGGTTAGTACATAAGATGTACAGGCAAATATGTGTATGGAGATACATGTATTTCGACTATTTGAAATATTACGTAAAGGCAAGTGGGAGATTGAAAGTCCTATGCCAATTATGTAATATTTGAATAGTTATGGGTTTAAGTTGTAATTATTAAAGAGTTAATAATTATAAATAAACACTTTACGAGGTTTCGTAAACATACGATTCTAAAACAGAAACCCTAGCCGTCAGAAAAGAAAAACCCGAAGAACGAAAAACAGTTTTTTGTTCTTCCGAATCCCGTATCAAAGCAATAACAAGTTTTGCGTTGATTATCATCACGTATATTCAAGAGTGCAAGCTGAGAATAACCCAGAGGGGTAGATTTTCTCTTCTGTAGATGGGAACAAAGTGGACAAGCGATCAACAAGCAAAAAAACTCCACATACGGAGTTCAAAGCAAACTACGCCGCAAGCCAGTAGATCCAGCGACTGTTCCATGCCCCGCTGACGACTGCGGGTCCAAAGGAGACCGCACGGTTCATGGAAGTCGCAGCCGTTAAGAGCAAAAGTGTAGCAATCCATCTTAATAGCTTTTAGAAGATACTGTATGTAGAATTTTAAGAGAGATGAATTTATTTTCAATTAAATTGCTTAATTTCGTCATATATTTTATATGGTACAAATAAATACTTTTATTTTATAATGAATTATAATTGATGATTTTTTACGTTTAAAAAGTGTTATTAAACAAATTTCTAAACTTAAATTTCTAAATAGTCGTCGATGATTATTAACTCCCCAATTATTTAATTTAACCATTTGCAATCGTTCCAATTTGGCTAACCAGCTAATTCACACATCATCCGATTCACAACTTATACTTTTTAATAATCCGACAATCTTTGGAACTTTTATAAATAATAAAAATCAATGAGTGTTTGGAGAAAAAATGTTTTTCACGAAATAAAGGGATGCAACTAAATTGATGTAGTAATAAAAGATAAATAGGAAAATTGGTGTTCCTAAAAAATTTATTTATTTTTAAATACGAAATATATTTTAATTCATGATAAACAATGTAACAATGATAATTTATTTATTTTTCCATATCAATAGTTAGAAAGAAAATAGAAATTTAGTTTGAAAGATATTATAATATAAAATATTTTTCAACGTACAAATTTGTTTATTAGCTTAAACTTTTACATATATAAATCTTTGTATATGATAAATTATAAGCGGATAGTTTGTATTGAAGAAGATTAGAAAGTGAGTATTCAAGATAATATATTATCAACTTTATTAACACTTTATTATTTAATATTTTTTTAAAATGTTCAATTTTGTTTGAAATTTTAAAATAAATACATATTAATTACTATATTATTTAATTATTAAATGAATCTATATTACAAAGTAATTGTTAATTATTTTGAAATAATATTAGAAAAATATTAGAATAGTATTTTAATATATTTTTTATAAATAAATAATAGTATATATGATTATATTTCTATGGTGTTATTTTAAATAATATAATAAAATCTGAATGGAAAAAATATATATCCAATATATATATTAACATATATTAATTTCATAATTGCATTATATTCAAATAATATAATAAAATCTGAATGGAAAAAATATATATCCAATATATATTAATATATATTAATTTCATAATTGTATTGTATTCAATATATATATATATATTTAATACATATAAAATAGATATGTATATAATTAAATTTATATACAAATAAAGTTGTTTTTCTCTCTCCAATGAAGTGGCTTCACGGAAATAGAGTAAAAAACACTCTTTATTTATATAGTTGTAAAAAAAATATAAGCACTTTAAAAAAATTAAATTAAAAATTAACATTAATTAAATTTATTACGATTTAGTTTAAAATATTTTGAATATATATGTCTATTTATTATATAAATTTATTAATTATGATAAGTAATATATTAATTTTTTATTAAGTATAATAAATTTTTAAAGTTACATTTAAAATTAAAATATTTTATGTGAAATGTTGATAGTAATAGTAATCAAACCCGCGTGTTGTGCGGGCTTTAAGAAAGAAATATTTTGATTTTATTTTTATATAATTATTTATATAAATTTAAAATTTAAATTTTGTTATATTTCGAGAATTTCTCAAAATTTAAATTAATTTTAAGATGATAAATAATTGATACAATTGATATTGATAATGACACTACGTGTTACATCCAAGTTAATAAAATTTTGTTAACATAATTAAGAAAAAAACGAACATAAAAATAATGTTTATTTTGAATCATTTTAAAAAGGTTTTTACAATTGGTATATGTTATAAAAGTCACTTTTAAACACATAGATAACAAAAAAACAGATATGATAAAAATATAAATCTATTATGTTTTAAAGCAAGCATTTGTATATTCACAACTTGTACTTTTTAATAATCCGACAATATTTAGAACTTTATAAATAATAAAAATCAATGAATGTTTGGAGAAAACATATTTTTCATGAAATAAAGGGATGCAACTAAATTGATGTAGTAATAAAAGATAAATACGAAAGTTGGTGTTCTTAAAAAATTTATTTATTTTTAAATACGAAATATATTTTAATTCATGAAAAACAATGTAACAATGATACATTGAATTACTCAAACTGAAACTGTAATAATTTTAATTGAAATCAAAATCTTAAACCTCATCAATTTCCAAATTTTTGTTATGAAGATCACTTTCTATCACAAAAGAATTATTGAAATTATTACCGAAATTATCCAATATTATAACTCCGTAAATATTAAATATTATAACTAGTTTACAAATATCTTGTAATTAATTCTTGATGGTGTAAATTGTTTTTGTTAATTGTGTGTTTTTCCATATCAATAGTTAGAAAGAAAATAGAAATTGTCTACGTATAAATTTGTTTATTAGCTTAAATTTTTCACATATACAAATCTTTGTATATGATAAATTATAACCGAATAGTTTGTATTGAAGAAGATTAGAAAGTGAGTATTCAAGATAATACGTTATCAACTTTATTAACACTTTATTATTTAATATTTTTAAAAACAAATGTCCAATTTTCTTTGAAAGTTTTAAATAAATACATATTATTTGTTATATTATTTAATTATTAAATGAATTTATATTACAAAGTAATTGTTAATTATTTTGAAATAATATTAGAAACATATTAAAATTGTATTTTAATATATTTTTTAAAATAAATAATAGTATATATGATAATATATTTCAATGGTGTTATTTTAAATAATATAATAAAATCTGAATGGAAAGAAATATATATCCAAGATATATTTATATATATTAGTTTCATAATTGTATTATATTCAATATATATTAATATATATATATATATAATACATATAAAATAAATATGTATATAATTAAATTTATAAACAAATAAAGTGATTTTTCTCTCTCCGTTGAAATGGCTTCACGAGAAGAGAGTAAAAAACACTTTTTATTGTTGTAAAAATAAAAAATATAAGCACCTTAAAAAATAAAACTAAAAATAAACATTAATGAAATTTATTACGATTTAGTTTAAATTTTTTAAGAATATATATATATATATCTATCTATTACATAAATTTATTAAATATTATAAGTAATATATTAAGTTTTTATTAAGTATAATAAATTCTTAAAGTTAATAAAACATTTAAAATATTTTATGTGAATAATAGTAATCAAACCCGCGTTGTGCGGGCTTTGAGAAAGAAATATTTTTATTTTATTTTTATATGATTATTTATATAATTTTAAGATTTAAATTTTGGTATATTGAGGATTTCTCAAATTTAAATTAATTTTAAGATGATAAATAATTGATAAAATTGATATAAATAATGAAAATACGTGTTACATTTAAGTTAATAAAATTTGTTAACATAATTAAGAAAAAAATGGAAATAAAAAATAAGGTTTATTTTGAATCATTTTAAAAAGGTTTTTATAATTGTTATATGTTATAAAAGTCACTTTTAAACACATAGATAAAAAAAACATATATAAAAAATATAGATCTATTATTTATTAAAGTAAACATTTGTATATTCACAACTTGTACTTCTCAGTAATTCTAAAATATTTAGAACTTTATAATAATAAAAATCAATGAATGATTGGGGAAAACATATTTTTCACGAAATAACAGGATGCAACTAAACTATTTAAAAGATAAATAGGAAAGTTGGTGTTCTTAAAAAATTATTTATTTTTAAATATGGAATATATTTTAATTGATGATAAACAATGTAACAATGATACACTGAATTACTCAAGCTGAAACTGTAATAATTTTAAATGAAATCAAAATCTTAAAACTCATCAATTTCCAAATTTTTTTTATGAAGATCACTTTCTATCACAAAAGAATTATTCAAATTATTACCAAAATTATCCAATATTATAAATCCGTAAATATTTAATATGATAGCTAGCTTACAAATATCTTGTAAATAATTCTTGATGGTTTAAATTTTTTTGTTAATTATGTGTTTTTCCATATCAATAGTTAGAAAGAAAATAGAAATTTAGTTTGAAAGATATTATAACATAAAATATTTTTTCAATGTAAGAATTTGTTATTAACATAAAATTTTTACATATATAAATCTTTGTATATAATAAATTATAACGTGTGAATACAATTTTTTATTATCTTAATTTTTTCACATGTATTAATTTTTGTATATGATAAATTATTTTGTGTCAATACATCTGAATCATAATAGAATAAAATAATAGTATATGTATTATTTTTATATGATATAATATTATGTTTTTAAGATTAATAGTTTATATGATATAATATGCAATGTTAATTAATTTAGAATCTATATCACTAATGATTAAATTAGTTCAAAATTCTTAAAAAATTAATTATTAATTTCTTTATATTTTTAAATTATTAATTTCTTAATATTTTTTAAATTAGTTCAAAATTC
Source organism: Gynandropsis gynandra (assembly GCA_036759665.1). Taxonomy (NCBI): domain Eukaryota; kingdom Viridiplantae; phylum Streptophyta; class Magnoliopsida; order Brassicales; family Cleomaceae; genus Gynandropsis; species Gynandropsis gynandra. The sequence goes on along the minus strand of CM071863.1, from coordinate 5,447,461 downwards.
TTAAAAAATTAATTATCTATTTCTGATAATAAAATATTTATTTATATTGATATAATACAATGAAATATAAAATTGAATAATATGAATATGTATACATTTGTACAAATGTTTTGATTTTTTTTAAATAATTAATTGTGTGAAACTAAAATGTAGTAGATAACAATTTTGGCAAAAAAATCTAATGATGTGACATCGAATTTATAGAAAGTATATGTGTATATATAACACTAAACTTAATTATTGGATTTTTAAGATATGTTATGGAGATATGTTTTATATTTTTTAATTTTATTATTTTTCAGTTATTTGTATACAAAAATCTATTTAGATCAAAGGTGAAATGATTCTTTATATTTTTTAAATTTTATAGTCGAAACCCCTGTTGCCATTTTTTTATTAGTATCTTTGTTATCTCCATTCACTTACTTCATGAGCTTGTATATATCATTATCTCGAGCATTATTGTCATTTTTTGACCCCATTTTTAGGCTCATTTTTAAAATTACAATCGCACGGTTATGGTCGGATTTTACCTTATTATCCCCCACCATTTTAAGGCCCATTTGCACCCTTCTTCTGCACTGTAATTTCAAAGCCACCAATGCACTGCCACCGCTGGAATTTTTGTTGCAACCTATTATTTCTTTTTCTTCTTTCAATCCACCTCCCCCTCCTTCATCCTCCCATTCCTATTATTTATACATTATTTATGTTGTTTCAAAATATTGTTCTCTTTCATGGAATGGAATGTATTATAATAAAAGTTGTGAACCAACTGAGAATCAAGCGAGCGAGATGAAAATAAACTAACATGCAGATTAAGGATCAGTTCGAAATAGCTGAAAAGATCGATCGACAATTTAATCTCATGAAGCATGTAGACCATCTTCGATCAGTAGAGAAGCGGTTACATCAATTTATTGGCGGATGAACAATCTGATTGGATTTAAAGGAAATCGATAAGGTATCTTGAGTACAATAAAGAGAAAATGAGTTTTGAGTATATTGGAGAGACAATGGAAGCTGGAGGCCTGAAAATCAGAGAGGGAAAGAACAAAACTATAATCGACGGATGAGCAAATTGATGGATTTAAAGGGAATTGATAAGGTCAATGGCTGAGAAAATGAAGAAGAAGTTTGATAAGTATTGGCATTTCGATAACGTGAATATGATTATTTATATGGCACATGTTTTGGATCCTCGATACAAGTTGAAATACGTGAGTTGGATGATTCGAGAGAGTTACAATGATGATGATAAAGCTAATGAAGTGATTGCAAAGCTTAATGGTGCTTTACAGAGATTGTTTAGGCATTATGAATCATTTTATTCTCGTAACATAGAGCCATCTAGTACTCGAGTGGAAAAAAATGTTGAGATTGGGGTTGATGGTATGAATATTTCTCGTGATTATATGAATTATATGTTTGAGAAGTATGAAAAAGATGGAGGAGAAGAGTCATTGAAAAATGAGTTAGAATCTTATTTTTCGGATGTACGCGAGAAAGGAACAGATGATAACTTTAACGTATTGTGGTGGTGGAAAGCAACTGGTGCTAAGTATCCTATTCTCTCTCAAATGGTAAAAGACATTTTGGCTATACCAGTATCTACTGTTGCATCGGAGTCTGCTTTTAGTACGGGTGGTCGTGTTGTAGATTCATTTCGTAGTTCTCTAACACCACAATTAGTTGAAGCACTTGTTTGTACTCAAGATTGGCTTCGAAGTGATTATGAACCGTCAACATTTGAAGATATTTTGGATGATCTTGAAAAGTTTGAAGAAGGTATGTTTCTTACTTTATTTTATATTATTAATCTTATTAATATATGAACTAATAAATTGATTTATTTTGAAGACTTTCCACCATCTAAGATGAAAGGAGATTCAACATCGGTTGATGGAGGGTATTTGTCGGAATGAAATCGATTATCATTGTAAGATTCATTTATTTTTTTAACATCGTCTTAATATTTGTTTATTCAAATTGTTTATTTATTTAATTGTTCCATATCTTTTTATATGTAGGTATTACTATGGAAGATTAATGAAGACTAATTTTAAGTTCCTTTTTATATGTTTAATGTTTTGGTTTGTAATATTGTGGATTTTTATTTTTCTTTTGTAAGATTGTGGCTTTTTATTTGTTGTAAACTTCATTTTAAATTGGTTTTAAGGTTTTTTTAACATTTAATTTAATTTAAAATTAAATTAAGATTCGGGTTCGGGTCCCCGCGGGTACCCGGTGCATTAGACGGGTACCCGAGTCTCTCGGGGTCGGGTAGGAAAATGCCTACCCGTCCGGGTTCGGGTTCGGGTACCCTCAAAAATCCGGGTACCCGACCCGTGCCCAGCCTTATCAATAAGTATGATTCAATGATGTCTTAGCTCCAACAAAGGTCATGGCCTTGCTTTGTACATTGGTGTGAGTGATCAAATGCGTCAATAATTACACCACAAGTTTCCGTTCAAATAAAATTGAAAATTTGGATATTCCATGCGAAATCATCCAATTCAAGGTACGAACAAAATTCGACCCTAATTTGAGTATTCATGCGAGTTCATAATTTAATTTGATCTCGTTCGGTAGGATCCAACGCAATAGAATCAAAAGCCTATAGATATGGATGGGAGAAATAAAAACCGAGCTTTATGGAAAAACGAACAAAAGAAGAACCTGTCAGATCGCCGTGAGGCCACCCCGATCGGGATCGAGCCCAAACCAGGTAACGATCCTCTACAGCCATAGAGAGCTCAAGGTGAGCAAACGCAGCCGTTAATCACGCTCCGACCCCACGGCCATGAATCATCCACCAGGTTTTAGGTCCTGTCTCCTTAGAAATCAAGGATACAGAGGTACGAGCCTATAGAACAGATCCTGTTCAAGTAAGGTCGTGACTTGAGAAAGCCGTGTCATATTATATATAGGCGGAATGAATGTATTGTTTAGGCAATGTGGGACTCTTGTCTTACCAATACGCGGCTGAAATCTTACAACAACGTCTGTTCCTCTGCAGTTTGTGCTCAGAAACGCAAACACAATGTCTATGGCAAACTTCTTCAACACCAAAGACGATTTCTTCGCCTTTGCATACGAATGTCCCAAAATATAAGTTACCCCTGATTCTTTCGCTTGCACTATCTGCAAAGATTCTTCCTTTTTCATCCATGGATTCCCCTGAATCCTTGATCTTCCTGACCCATCATCACATGATACGTCTTTTGCTTTCTCAATCTGTGAACACTCATCTTTTACGTTCTGCAAATTCCCACCGTTCTCATCCAAACTACGCTCCATAGGCCAGAGGGCTCTCCCATTGTCTCTAGACATGTCTCGATCCAATCTTGAACAGTCTTCTTCTTCTGCTTCGGGTTCGTTTTCAACAAACTCCACAATTTGCACCACCAATCGGTTCTCAAAATCATACATTTCTCCTTGTACGTCTCTGTATCCATACCTCACCACACATCTAAACATTCCATAGTCTTTTGGTCCAACTCTACTGATCATAAACCTCTCGTCCTCGCCAATATACGGAACCTGAACCGATTTTACGCAAACAAAAACCAGAATCTGGTGAAAGGCGGGCAAATTCGTCACAAAGTGCCCGAAAACAGCTGGAACTCCTGTCACAAGATTCGTATAGACCAACCCGATCCCAGGAACCCTCACCATTCCAATACTTGGCCCCAAAGAGATGATCCTATCTATTGAAACTTTGTTCTCGACGTCAAATTCATGTTTCTTGGTAGTTCCATAGTTCCAGACATACATTATGCCCATGAAAACTAAGGACAGGAGAATCGGGATCCAACCGCCCTCGGGCACTTTGTAGACACAAGCTAAAAAGTAGAGAAGCTCAACCGATCCGAAACAGACGAAGAACGCCATGACAGCTGCTACTTTTTGCTTCCAAACTATTGTCATCACTAGAGTCATCAGACATGTCGTCACAAGCATCACAGTGGTTACAGCAAGCCCTTCAGATAGAAAGACAAAATTAGCAGTGTCTAAAGAAGAAATTGGACACCTTTTGTGATGGTTGCGGCATTTACCGTATGCATGACCGATCATGTTTGTGTCCCTTAGCCCGACTGTCACGGCAAGGCAAAGGCACATCAACATCCAGTTCACTTCGGGGATGTAGATTTGGCCATGGATTTTGCTTGAAGTATGAATGACTTTCACGCGAGGAAAGCAGTTCAGCGCACAGCACTGACTTATGATCGAAAATGTTGCTGAGATCACAGCTTGGCTTCCGACAACAGCCGCGAAAGTAGCCACGATGAACACTGGCCAGAACACGGGTTCTACATAGAAGATTAATGCCCATTATTAAGCAACTTACTAGAAGTTAGTTATCGCCTTAAGACACGATTACACAACTGTAATGGTTGTGGTTAGTGAAAATGAATAATCAAAACAACTTTTGGTCTAATTTATCGAATGATTCTCGAAAGGTTTGAGTCTAGGTTTACCCGGTATTGCTTTGTAGAAGCTCCTTTGTATATCTTCATGGTGTTTTGAGAGAAATGCAGCCTCACCCATGTATGCAAGTATCAAACATGGGTATATGAAAAATGAGAAAGCCACCTGAATCATATTACATATAAGATGAGTAAGAACATCTCTGTTTTTCGTGTGAATCACATTAAACTAACCTAATGCATTTCAGTTAACAATTCATAATTGTGTCGCAAAAACAATTGAAACTAATATGAGAATGTGTAGACAAAGGTCTTACCCTTATTGAAAGAGAAGAGAAGTGACCCAAATCTGCAAACATTGTCTCAACACCTAAAGAGAGAGGTAAAAGAAGAAAAAACATTCAACCTTAGAGCTAACATAATGAAAACTGAAAACAATTTTCCGAGATAGTAATTTACCAGTGATGGAAAGAACAACTCCTCCAAGTGACACCCATCCTTCGACGCCAGTGCTTCTGAGGAACCTTAACATGTAAGTGGGTGAAAACGCGGAAACTATTCGTGGGTTCCATTTTATTGTGTTGTAAACTCCAATGCAGCTTATGGAGAGAAGCCAAGCAGTCACGATTGGAGCAAAAATGAATGCGACTCGATGCGTTCCATAGCGCTGGACGGAGAAAATCGCAACCAGGATGATACAGGAGATGATGACAACGTAATCTGGAACGCAAAAAGCATAAAACTATTTCTAACGACGAATTCAACAGAATAACACGATGCCAAGATAAGTGGATTTACTCACTCTCGTGAAGTTCTGGAATCTTAAGCTTAACTCCTGATACCGCTGAAAGAACTGCAAGAGGATAAAAACAAACAAGGTTATTCACAAGTTAGTCTATCAAAGATATTAGCTTCTCTAGTGGTGCAAAATCAAGCAGAATCACCTGATATTGTAGGAGTAAGGACTCCATCACCAATGGCCATACATGTCCCAAGAAGCACAAATATCAGCAAACCCTTTTGCGATCTCGGGTGTTTTTCAAAGAATGACTTCACTGCTGCACTCTGCCGAGTCTCAGCCGAGCCACCTGTCACGTAAGTCGACAATTTCTCGTCCATTTCTTGATGATTCGGCAAAATGCTTAGCTTGGCATGCCTGCAAAGAAGCGAGTACAACGCAAATGTGCCACCTTCGTAACAAAACAAATCCACAAAGCAAGTTTTATCAGAGTAGATAATCAAAGTGATTTACATGTCAACTGGTCTGTACAGTTAAATGATAAGGTAAAGCATTTCTTTATGTACACTCTAAATAAACATGTTTATCATAGTAGGAGATGACTTGAATACGGATTGTAAATGAGCATAAAGAAATGCAGAAGGAAATCAAAAAATAAAAAGAAAAGCCATTTTATCTCTGTTATTCCACGTCAAATAAATGTTGATTGAGTCATGAATGAGAAAAATAATCATAAACTACAAGTCCACTTATTTCCGAGCATTATATCAAGTACTGAGAGAATATTCCAACTGTTAAGTATATTTTTCAAATTTTATGATAAACAATATCATAAAGACGAGGAATGAAGGATAAGTTTACAGTCATTAAGATATTTTCTTTATTCATTGATCCTACACAAAACCCATTAAAAAAGCATTGATTTTTACCTTCTCCATTGTCATCTGCTGACAGAACAATGAAAACGTACTTGAAGAGGGCAACAATGGTGAATGTCCAGAAAATGAAAGAGAAAACTCCGAAGATCTCTTCGTCGTCTTCATGGAGACTAAGTTTCCCTGAGAAGGTGGTTTTATAGACGTAGAGAGGTGATGTACTTAGATCGCCATAGATTACTCCAAGACTCTGATAAGCCAATGTGAGGACGTTCATACATGAAACACTCTTCAATTGCTGATTCATGAAACAGTCTGTTAATCATCAGAATTCTACATGTATAATGAAGCTTTGATAAGCAAGATTCAATTAAATTATTGACCATTTCAAAGGTCGGATATATGTATTTGGCACTATCCCATACAGTGTATTCCAGATCAAATATATGAACTTTTAAATATAATATATATATATATATGCCTCAAAAACAACTCCAACTTCATTTTTTACTATCACGAGTCACAACCACCAGTTTATTATTATTGGCACAAACAAAGATTCAAGAACAATGAACTTTGTTTTAATTTTATACAGTTTTCCAGAAACTTCAGAGACAATAAGCCCAATTAAGCTCTGGATTTTCTCCTTCCAAACTGATTCTGAGAGAAAGAACTTGACTTTTCAATTCAAAATCAAGTATTTCTATTGCATTTGATTTAAACCAAATAATCTCATTGAAGGTTAAATTCAATCCCATGAAGTCTAAAAAAAAGGTTACATTTTTCACATACTCATCTCATCTGCATCACCAAACGTGAAAAAGTTCACATTTTTCCTTACCCATAACATACCTAATTAGAAGACGATCCAAAAACCAAAAACGGATAAGAAAGCTAAAAAAACATGGCAAACCCATAATGGTACCTTTTTTTTCTATCTTCTTCAGACACGAAATTCCCTCACACAAAAAATTAAATAAATAAATAAAAGAAAAAAAGTTCGCATCTCGTCCATACAAATTCTCAGAAAATTCACATTGTCTCCAGTAGAAAAAAAAGGCTAACATTACAGTACAATACAATCTCAAAGAGAAGTTAAAAGACGAGAAATTATATATGTGTACATGAAATCCAACTGGAAGAGTCATCACATCAAAGCCAGAGGAAACTTTGTTTCTCGAGATAGAATCAAAACTCACCTGCTGAGAAATTCCCTGTTCGATTAGACCCGGTGTTGGGTTCATGGCCTAAAGTTTATACCCTTTTCTTTTCTTTAGAGAGAGATAGAGATAGAGATAGAGAGAAGAAATGCAGAGAGAATATAATGATGTAAATAGAGAGAATAATAAGAGAATGAGAGAAGTTGGGAAGTAAGAGGAGCAGCGAGTGGGCTGCGAAGGAGAGAGAGAGAGAGAGAGAGTGTGGTGTTTTTTGTGCAAAGAAAAGTTTGCAGATTTTCATTAAATGCTATGTTCTTCTCTCTCCCCATTTTTTTAAATTAAAAAATTTATCATTTTGATGTATTTATTATAAGACAATAAAAAAGACACATACATTCCAATGAACACGACCTAAAATTACCCAACAGAAAACAAATACAAAGATTTACATATTAAAATTTTAAGTAATGTAAATATTTTATATAATTATTTCACAAATACACAATATTATTAATCTTTTGTTTATTCATAATAAGTAGAGTGTCCAATTCGGGTTACCCGGATCGGACCGATGCCTATCGATTCGAAAAAACCGGATCGTTATGTAAACGGATTATCTAAAAACTCATATGGGTCCAAATCTTAAAATCGTTTTGGATTCGGGTCGATCCGATCCGGATTCGGGGTAAACTCGAGGAACCCGAACAATTCGAATTAAATTAGGATTTTTTTGTTTTGTGTTTTTTTCCGGTTGCTACACAGTCTGTGTTCTCTTTGCAAGTCTTTCGCTGCTCTCTCACCCTCACCTCCCTGACTCTTGGGTCTCACCCTTGGCTCTCCACCTCTCGCCCTATCATCCTCACCTCTCTGCATCCCCGCCTCTCGTCACCTCACCCTCACCTCCCCGCCCCTCGCTCTCGCCTCCCCGACTTCCTGCCCCTCGCACTCTCACCCTCACCTCCCCGACTCCCCGCCTCTCGCTCTCTCATCCTTGCCTCCGCGCCTCTTGCTCTCTTACCCTCGCATCCCCACCTCACGCTCTCTCACCCTCGCCTCCCTGCCTTTCGCTCTCTCACTCTCTCTTCCTCCCATTTGTGGCTAAACGAACAATCTTCTGAGAGAAAATTCGCTAAAAAAAGTGCAGATTTTGGTCTTAGATTCTCAATTGTCTACGGGTGGGCGTTTCGGGTTTCGGGATAGGTTCCCCGGGTTCGGGTTCCCCGGGTTCTAAAAAATTTAACCCAAAAAAACCCTTTTGGTTTTCGGGACGGGTTCTTCGGGTTTCGGGTTGGGTTCGGGTTGTTCGGGTTTTGAAACATTGAACCCAAAAAAACCCAAATTGTATTTGGGTTCTTTCGGGTTCTTGGATTCTTCGGGTTTTTGGGTTATTTAAGTACGGATAATTCGGGTTTAAACGGGTAATTCGAGTTTTATATGGATAATTCGGGTTTTAAATGGGTAATTCGAGTTTAAACGGGTAATTCGGGTTTAAACGGGTAATTCGGGTTCCAAATTTAACATATAAAAAATTAGGTTAGAAGGGTTAGGGTTTTTTTCGGGTTCATCGGGTTCTCTCGAACCCAACCCGGACCGACCCGAACCCATTTGGATTTTAGATTTTGAACCCATATGGATTTTCTACAAAATCTGTTTATCTCACGGGTTAGGTTTTTCGGATTGGATCGGTCCGGGTCGGTCCGGATAACCCGAAATGCCCACCCCTACAATTGAGCGAGTCTTTGATTCCAGTTTCTGAATGAGTTTTTCATCTGTTTGAATCGTTTTCGGTTCATTGTGGTATTTGTGAAGTACATTTTTTGTATGAGTTAGATATGTATTTTTGTTACTTTTTTGTATGTTAACTTTATTTTTTTAACCCAAAAAACTCATCCAAAACCCAATAACCCAAAAAAACCTGAAAACCCCATACTACCCGAATTTAATTTGAGTTATTACGGGTTCATTGCTTCAGAGCCCAAATAACCCGAATCCGAATTGAAACCCGAAAAATCCAGACCGAAAAACATTCGGGTTCAATTCGAATCCAGTTTTCGTAAACCCGAAAAACTCGAACCCGAATCGAAACCCGACGAATCTAATCGAAACCCGGATTGGTCACCGCTAATAATAAATTCGTAAAACGTGTTATTGGATACCATTCGGTACTCGTATGGATCTAAATTCTCATAAATCAAATACACGAAAAGATAATGAATGAAAATTATGAAAGGATTATGAAATCATATGATAATCAATCGGTTTGGTTGTTCACGGTTGTATTTTTGTGTGAGCATATAAATTGTATAATAAATTATTCATTTAATATTTTAAAACAACCTAAAGTGTTATTTGAGTGGCGACTCAAGGTCTAATGTTTAGAACGTTCATACGGTATTTAGGTAAACTATATCTATGAAAAATAAATATATAAATATTATTACAATTATTATTCTTAAATCATATTTTATCTATATTATTCAAAATAAATAACATTATTATATTATGATTCATTCATTTAAAAAATTATAATCCAAATTCAAAATTTCATTGCCATATATCATGTTTTTTAAACAATATATAAATATATATTAAAAGACGTCTAAATTGACGTTTAAATAAACGACCGCTTAAACCAATAAATATGTACAAAAAAAATTTAAAAATCGATAAACATCTAGCGTTTAAATATCATCTATCGTTTAGATCTATATCTGTAGAACATTTAAATTGATTTTTAGAATATTGGTTTTATTTAGCAAAGAATGTCTCTTTTAATACAACTATTCATAAAAATATATATTTGATTTGATGTTTGGTGTGATAATAGTATTGGGTTTATCGAAACAGTAATCCTTTCATTTTAAACTTTTTAATGGAAAATTTATTTTCGATCCAACGTTTTAATAAAAATATATGAATTTAGTTCTTAGAAATAAATCAAATGATTTTATATAATTTACCTTGTATAAATTATGAATAATCAATAAATCTCTTAAGAAGGAAGTGAAGAAAACTAATCGAAATATAAATCTAAACTAATTAGAAAAAAAAAATATATATATATATATAATAATCGGTCAAAGCAAAGATAAGTATAAGTGATTATAGGAAATAGCAAGTATATTTTATAAAAAGAGAAAATAACAAGTACAGAAACTTTTCCTTTTGTGTATATACTTATCCTTTGACCCAAACGAGAAAGAAAAAAAATCATCCTTCTCATGAAAATATCGTGAAAGCATTATTCTCGAGATTTTCCTGCTTCAACAGGCCTCAATGTGTTGTACCTTCTACCCCTTTTTACCCTTTTATCTTTAAACCTTATTGACACCGATGTTCTGACGTACGACTATGTCGATGCTGTGAATCTTTGGGCCCATTGGGAAGTGTAATATCTCTACATATAAATTTAGATATGGGTGTATATATATAAATATACAAGCATGTATACACATATATACAACATACAATAAAATCATTCAATTAAATCTAATAAATATGGATTTTTTGTGTCAACATTGAAAAATTATATGGCTCGAAGTTTTTTATTTTCTCTTATTTATTACATGTTTCAACTATTTAGATAAAATATCATAATCCATTTTTTATTAAGGAACTAAAATGAACCTAATAAACTGAAGAAAAGGGTGATACTACATGACCAAATAATTTGTTTATAAATATTATATATATACGTGAATATTATATATATATTATAAATAAATAAAATAATGACACAACCAGTAAAATTGTGTGTACCCCCCATATTCTTTCCCTCACTCTCCGAGTAAACTTTCTACCACAAAGAATCATCATAATAATCCATATATTTAGACTACTATTTTAATAGTGAGCACCAATAATGCTTCTATTCCAAGTTCCTCGTGCAATGGCCAATAATGTCTGGTCGTCGACATTATTTCTATTCTAAGTTTCTAAATTTCAAAAATTTCTTTAATATAATTCCCATTTTCAGATTCAATTATTTTCATTGATTCTTTATATATAACACATGATAACAACCACATTTACATAAAACCATTGGTTTACATAAATATATATATATATAGCACATTATAAAGAGTAATTAATTTTAAACAATTATATAATGAGATAAAGAGGTTTTGAACTTGTATCTTCATTAAGATGTTGCAGAGGATATATGATATTTAGTTCTAATATTGTGGTAACAATATATATAAATCAAGGAGTTAAATCTGAACCAGTAGCTATAGAATGAGTAACCAATAATTGTAGAATCAGGAGAATATCTTATTTTCTCTAATATACCCCTTCAAGATGGGTCTCGGATGAGAGATCAATCTTGTCTATGAGATTCTCGAATCTGGAGCGAGATAGCGGTTTCACTACAAGAAATTCACGGATTAGGGACTGAAGAATCAGTCCCTAATCCGTCCGAAAAGGCATTTAGGGACTGATTAAGGACTGGCACGAGCCGTCCGCAAACGAGCGTCGGCAATCAGTTCCAGTCCGTAAACCGTCCGCAATTTCGGACGGAGGATACCGTCGGGAAATTTCCGGACGGAGCTGTGCCGTCGGGAAATTTCCGGACGGAGCGTCGCCGTCGGAAATTTTTTTTTTAAAAAAAACTTTCCGGACGGAGAATTGCCGTCGGAAATTTTCCGGACGGCGGCACACCGTCGGGAAATTAGACTGCCGTCCGGAAATTTTTTTTTTTAAAAAAAATTAAAATGTAAAATTTAAAAAAACTGAATATATCTGGAAATATTTCTTCATCACAGGTCCCAAATTGTTTATATATCTGGAAAAAAATAATGAATAACAGAAAAAATAAAATGGATCAAGATGATGATGATTCAGAAGTAGCTGGTTGAATGATCATTTTTCCTCCAGAGGAAAATCATTGGGAATCCGAATGATTTTTTTCATCATCCATCACATCTTGCTTCCACACCGATTTCATACTCAAATTTCGAATCAAAGGACTTAAAAACGATTTCTATATTGCATTTTCAAGAGTTTTTTTTTTTGAAACTACGAGAGGCGTTTGAACAAAAACAAAACAGATCTGGAAGAGAAGAAAAATCTGAATCGAGTCTTCAAATGGATCAAAAAAAGAGAAAGAAACTGAAGATGAAGGAACTGAAGATGAAGGATCGACGAAGAAAAATCGTTTGAACAATCGTTTGAACAAAACACAGCAAAACGAAAATAAAAAAAGAGAAAGAAACTGAAGATGAAGTATATATAGAGAAGATGGACGGCGAGTAATTGAAAACCCTAAAAATTGCGGACTGCTGAGTCAGCAGTCCGCAATTTAGGGACTGCTGAGTCAGCAGTCCGCAATTTAGGGACTGCTGAGTCAGCAGTCCGCAATTTAGGGACTGCTGAGTCAGCAGTCCGCAATTTAGGGACTGGTGAAACAGCAGTCCGCAATTTTCCGACCAAAAATTTTTAAGTCCCGATTCCGTCCCGAATTCCAGACGATTTAGGGACTGCCCAACGGTCCCCAAATTTAGGGACGGATTCGGGACGGTTTTCTTAATCCGTCTTTAATTAGTCCCTAATCCGTCCCTAAATTTAGGGACGGATTAGTCAGTCCGCAAATTCAGTCCCGAAATCCGAATTTTCTTGTAGTGTTTGGTGAGTCCATCAACCAACTGATCAGTCGAGTTTACATGTGTAACTCGAAGCTGCTCAGATTCAATGAGCCCACGAACATAGTGATAATCAATGTCAATATGTTTCATCCGTGAGTGAAAAATTAGGTTTGCAGAGAGATATGTTGCTCCGATGTTGTCACGATAAATAACATGAGTGTTGCAGGATGACACACCTAGTTTAGATAGTAGTGAGCTAAGCCACTGAATTTCTGATGCAGTAGAGGAAACTGATTTGTACTTAGCTTTAGTGGACGATTTGACCGTAAATGTCTATTTTTTCGAGCTCCAGGAGATATCATGTTTGCCGAGATAGACAATATGTGCACCTGTGGATGTGAAGTCATCACGATTGCCTCCCCAACCAACATCTGAGTAGGCATGAAAGGAGAAAATGTTGTCTGGAGTGTACATGAGACCAATTGATTGTGTGTCGTTGATGTAGCGAAGGATTCTTTTGAATGCTTGCCAGTGTTCTAAGGTCGGACGATGCATAAACTGGGAGAGTTTATTTACTACGAAAGCAATGTCTAGTCTCGTGAACAACGAATACTAGAGACTGTCGAGAACTCATCGGAATTCGATAGTGTCATGGAGAGCTTCATCCGAAGTGGAACAAAGGGCAGATGTTGATGTCATTGGTGTAGAGACTGACTTATCGGTGAGCATATGATGGTGTCTTAAGATATCTCTGATGTACTTTTCTACGTTAGCAATAAGCCTTTGGATGTGTGAATAACTTCCACAGCGAGAAAGTATGATAGATGCCCAAGATCCTTTAATGAGAAGCGTACAGAAAGAAGATCAATGAACTTCTGAGTTTGGTTTTTTCTTTTTTTGCATGTAATGATGATGTCATCGATATAGACCAAGAGATATATAATGAATCCATCATGTTTGAAGAGAAAGAGGCTTGAGTCTGAGAGTGAATTTGTGAATCCAAAGTGAATTAGAAAAGTGTGAAGTTCATTGTACCATGCTCTACGGGCCTGTTTGAGGCAATGGAGGGTTTTATGGAGCTTGCACACATGAGTCGGACGGTCTTTGTCAACAAATCCTGGTGGTTTAACCATGTACACCTCATCATTCAGAAAGCCTTAAAGAAAGGCATTGTTTACATCTAGTTGCCGAAGATCCCACCCAAATAAGACAACTAAGTTGATTACCAGTTGGATTGATCTAGGTTTGATTACTGGACTGAATGTCTCGTGGTAATTTACTTCTGGTCTCTGATGAAATTCTTTGGCAATAAGCCTTGCCTTGTACCTTCGACAGAGCCATTGGAAAGACGCTTAGTTCGGGAAATCCATTTGCAGCCAACAACATTGTAAGAGGATTTTGTAGGAACGAGAGTCCATGTTCCATTCCGGACAAGAGCATAAAATTATATTGACATTACAAATCATTATTCTGATCCTTTAGAGCCTGAGACACACATGTTGGTGCTATGGCAGCATTAGAGGAGGTAGAGACTGTAAGTGGGAGTTTCTGTTTAGGCTTGGTAATGTTGTTTTTGGAAGGAGTGGCCATAGGGTGAGTGTTTTTTGGAGGATGTGATTTTGTTTCTCGAACAGAGTATGTTATTGAGACAGAGGGTGAGATGTTGGAGTTGGTGGAAGGACCTGAATCTAGAGGCGTGTCCATGGCCGATGTAGTACAAGTGACACAACTGTGAATAAGAGCGAAGGGTAGAAATCGTGAAGTCAGAGATGTATCTATAAGTGTGTGTCGTGAGTTTTGCTTTTGTGTTTGAAATGGAAATTGGGACTCAACAAAGTGGATGAGACAAGACACATAAAGCTGGGATGAAGGAACATGAAGACATAAAAATGTGCTTTTTGTTAGAGAGTAGCCTATAAAGACGCAATGGGCTAAATGAGGCTGGAGTTTATGGTGATTGTATGGACACAACCATGGGAAGCAGAGGCACCCGAAAGTGCATAGTTTGGAGCTGTTTTGAATAGTGATTCAAATGGTGATGAGGAATTGAGTACTGCAGTAGGAAGACGATTAATTAGGTATATTGTAGTTGCAAAAGAGAAGGTCCAATACTCGGATGGGATGGAAGCTTGAGAGAGGAGGGTGATACCAGTTTCAACAATGTGTTTGTGTTTTCTTTCATATATGTCATTATGTTCCGGAGTGTGAGGTGGAAAGGTGAAATGAGAAATTCCATTCGTGGACGGGGGTTTTGAGGGGTGTGTATTCTCCTCCATTGTCGGAGTAGAGAGTCGTGGTACGAGAGTTGAATTTGTTTTCAACAAGAGCCTTGAAGCGGATAAAAACAACCAGAACGTGAGATTTCTTTTTTAGAGGATAAAGCCAGTATATCTAGTAAAGTGATCGATAAAAATGACGTAGTACAGGAAGCCATCAACTACAAAAAACAGGCATTTTCCAACGGACATATCCATTAGAAAATGCCTAAAATCCATTGGAAATAGCTCTTTCCAACGGATGGAAACGGATTCCCGTCCGTTGAGAAACGATCGTTGGAAATTCAGATCCGTTGTAATTCGTAATTGTCTTCCAACGGATAATCTCCGTTGCAATATTGTAACGGAATTTTAAACGGAAATCTCCGTTGGAAAATTGGTAACGGACGCCCGTTGGAAATATTTGTAACGGATGCCCGTTGCAAATTTGCAACGGACGGCCGTTGAAAAAGGGCAAAGGGCGTCCGTTACAAATTTTCAACGGACGTCCGTTGCATTTACGTGGGGAAAATGAGCGAGAATTTAGCTTTCCAACGGACATCCGTTGCCATTTACGCGGAGAAAATGAGCGGGAATTTAGCTTTCCAATGGGCATCCGTTGAAAAGTGGCGGGAAAGAGCAACGGACGTCCGTTGCAAAGTGGCAGGAAAGGGCAACGGACGTCCGTTACCATTTGGCGGGAAATAGAGTCCAACGGATGCCCGTTAGAATTTCCAACAGGCATCCATTGGAAATCTTGAAAAAAAATAAAAAAATAAAATTTTTAAAAATTTAAAATTTGTTTTAAAAGAATTTTTTTTAATTAAAATATTATATTGTTCACAAAAAACTAAAACTAAACTACGTTAATCTATCCTATTACATTTCGTTTAAATCGGTGGGATCGATATCGTCTCCGTGATCGCCATCACCTCTAGATGGCATTGCATCTGAATCGAGACCTGGTTCTTACTGTGACGTTGATCCCCTCCCTTGCCCCATCAACTCGATGACGCTCTCCAAGTGCTGAACTTTGGCTTCGAGCTTCTGGATTCACCGTTGTTGCGTGAAACTCTCTTGCACTACGGGAGGTACCGTCGTGGCATCCTCGATATCCTTTTGAAGCGCCCCGAGACCGTATAGACGTCCCTTATACGGTCTCACCGACTACAAGACAAACAAAAGTAACATTAGATTATTACAAATTATTTTATTAATAATCGAGAAATAAAATAATGAACTTTTACCTCTAAATAATATTTGTCCTTTTGTAAAGGATTGAGTTCATCAGGGCTTGAACCGCAAGCTTGAGATTGTTGTGTGATCTTCTCTGTCACAACTCTCACGGTTCGCTCCGCTCGAGGATCGACGAGTTCGGGTTCGTCGGCCTCTTCCCCGACAACCGGCTTCTTCTTGGCATGGGTTTCTAATACCAGCTCAAGAAGAGTCGGTTCTCTTCCTATCCGTTGCATCTATAATATAAAATAAATGTAGTTAGATAAATATTTAAATAAACAAAAAATTTAAATAAATAAAATTTTACAAATTTTTTTCTTCGTTTCGGGAAGGATTTTGATCCCGAAGTATGGCGATGCGGACCATCTCCGGGAACCTTCTCACCGTAGCGAAATGTTTTGGCCTTCTCGTTCTTGGCCTTGAATTCTGCGGACTCCCAATGTTGAATCATTTTACTGAATACCGCTTTCGTTGCCCATCTCGGTTTGCTATTGTTGGCGTAGTAGTTGCGTTTCGCACCGTTCATCATCAGGCGCATTCGCGCCTGCATGTCGCGCATCCATGTTATGTAGATGCGCAATGTATCCTTTCGCTTCCATCTATATAAGCGCTGCAAACAAAGTTATAAAATTTTTATTTTTATAATATATATATAACTAAAAAGTTGAAATTTCATTAAAAAAACTTACAATAAAAGTGCGCCACCATCGCTGGCGCACAACTTCTGGCGTAACTTGCCAGGAATAGTACAATTCGTCCTGTAAGGACCCTTGGATAATGAAGTTGTTGGAGTGTTTCAGTACTTAATCAACATCAAACCTGTAAATCAACAAATCAAAGTTAGATAATATTTATAACTTTTAATAATACAAATCAAAATAGTAATTGTTTTACCATAACGTCCCAGGAGGATGTTCTGGATCGATGATCGGAAGGGTTGGACGCCCATCGAAATCATCGATTAACGAATCGATATCTATCATATCATCATCGTCATCAAATATCAGCGGTGCCGATTCTGATTACGGAGGACGATATGGTGGTGGTGGCGGCGGGGGAGGAGCTCCCCCGGAACCAGCCTATAAACCCCCCCTGATCCTACAAAATGTCTCGGTCTCATTTTTTGTATAAGGATTTCGAAGTGTTTGTGGGTGAATATGAATTTTTGAGAGGGGTTTTTTGTTTGTGATTTTGTGTTGAAATAAGAACTGTTCAATGGGTTTATATATATCGAAATTTCCAACGGGCATCCGTTGGAAAACACGTCATCGCAACGGACGGAGTAAATTGACGTGACGTGAATTTCCAACGGGCATCCGTTGGAATTTCCAACAGATGCCCGTTGGGAATGCGTGTTCCTGAGGCAACGGACGGCTAAATGGCGAATCGTCTCCCGTCGCAACGGGCATCCGTTGGGATTTCCAACGGATGACCGTTGGAAAAATCTGCAGACTAGGGTAGGCATCATTACCTAGTCCAACGGATATCCGTTGCAAATTACCAACGGACGCCCGTTGGAATATTGCTGACGGGCATCCGTTAGAATTTACCAACGGACGCCCGTTGGAATATTGCTTACGGGCATCCGTTACAACTTACCGACGGATGCCCATTGGAATATTACTAACGGGCATCCGTTACAAATTACCAACGGATGCCCGTTGGAAATATAGAAAACTTAGAAAATTTTTCTAAGTGTCGGGGGCAAATTCGTGTATCAACGAGCATCCGTTACCAATTTTCAACGGATACCCGTTGGTATTAGATAATTCTAAGTTTTAATACATCTAACATCGTTTATATAACCTATTCGATTGTATTAACATTTCGATTGTTCGATTACACATCATATACATTACTACACATTATGAACGTTGCAATTCATTTACATCACATCGTCTACATTTATTACACATAATAGACATTATTGTATTTAAATTTCTTCTTCAGTAGATTCATCGATGGGCTAGTCTTCCTTTGCTTGTTCACTGAATTCATCGTCGTTTTCATCTTCAGCATCTTCTAGTTCAACGTCTTCATAATCGCGTATGAGTTCTCCGTCTATGTCATTTCTCGCAAGAATCTCCTCGCGATCTGTATTAATTAAACGAATCGGCTGCGGATGATCAGGTTGCAACGCATCTTCTTTATCATCAGAGCTTATAATCTCTCGTGGCTTGATCTTTACTACAGCCCACCACTGCTCTCTTCGACCTTTCAATGTTGTTGGATATTGCACGTAACATACTTGATCTGCTTGATCTATTGTGATGAATGGATCATACTTACCATATTGTCATGCCGGATTGACGTCAATTCCTCCCTAACAGTTTTTTCGTATTCCACGTCCTACGGTTGGGTCAAACCACTGATATTTAAAAAGCATCACCTTCAACCCAACGAGACCGGGATATTCCAGTTGTATGATTTGGTGCAAAATGTCGTAGAAGTTATCACCCTCTATATCACTATTAATGCAAACGCCATAGTTGTATATGCTTCTATGTTTACTGTGTTCGTACGTGTGGAACGTGTAGCCGCGAGTAAACAAGATTGGCCAACACATGACATTTCGTGCGGGACCATTAGCCAAATCTTTTAAACACAGTATATATGTGTGGACGTGATTATACTCCTCTGGTGTTAACCAATATTCATTGGATTTACCTCATGTATGTCCAATCAATGTAAATATTTCAGGAATTATGCCAAACTGTGGATTATATTGATACAGATAGTTTGTGTGATCATCTGTTGCACGACGTTCTTTCGTTTGAATATGCGACTCGAAATAAAATATGCTGAAATATGTGATTTCTTCTAGCAAGTATTGTTTGACAATAGATCCTTCGATCACTGCTTTGTTTTTTTTTCTTTTTTCTTTAAATGAAAGAAAAACCTTTCAAAAGGATACATCCATCCGAATTGAACTGGCCCACCGAGTATTGCCTCATCTGGTAAATGAATTGGCAAATGCTCCATGACATCGAAGAATGAAGACGGAAAAACTTTTTCCAATGCACATAATACTTCAGAGATATTATTTTTCATTACTTCCAAGTCATCACCTTTTAAATTCCTCGAACATATATCTCTGAAAAATATGTTGATTCCGCATAACATAACGTGAACATTCTGTGGTAAGAGCTCAGCAAATGCAATTGGAATGAGCCACTGCATGAAAACGGGACAATCATGACTTTTTAATCCGATCAGCCTCGAACCAACAATATCCACACACCGAGTAATGTTCGATGCATATCCATCGGGAAACTTAACGTCCTCTTTTAACCATTTTAATAATGCCGTTTTCGCCGGACCAGACAATTTGAATACCGGGACAAGTGACCTTCCATCTCGTAATTCCAACTCAGGTCATCGGCATATTGACTTCAAATCTTTTCTTGATTTTATATTATCCTTGGTTTTACTTGTCACATTCAAAACAGTATTTATGATGTTATCGAAAAAGTTCTTCTCGATATGCATAACATCTAAATTATGACGTAATATCAATGATTTCCAGTATGGTGGTTCCCAAAAGATACTACGTTTATACCAGTTATGCCATTCACCTTGACCTTTTGGTTTACGATGCCCACTATCTCCACCTCATTCAACCGATTCTTGTAGATAAAGATAAACGAGACTGACCTTCATGACAACCTTCAAATATAGACTGTTTCGCCGAATCCAATAGGTTGAAGAATTGACGTGCATCGATGTTCGGCATCTCTTCATGCGTTTGTTCATTAACAGCTCTAGGAAAAGCATCTGACACTATTTCCACATATGGATTGGTCATTGATGCTTCATAAATAACTTCTTCATTTCGTTCTACTTGTGCATCTTGCACAATATCTCTAACACCACAATTTTCACCGTGAAAAAACCTTCGTAATTTTCAACGAAATCCACCTTATAAAGATGTTTGCAAACAATTTCTTGACTTCGATACTTCATGTTTTTTGCATCTTTTGTATGGACATAACATTGTCCTGCGTTCTTGACACAAATGCCGCATCGATGCAAAACTCATAAATTGCTCCAATCCGTGTAAGAATTCTTGTGTAATCTCTTCAGTTACAGGATTTTTTTTCTATACATCCACTCTCTTGATCTATATATATTTCGATTTGAAGACGACAACATTTTTTCGATTTTTTTTTGTTATTGATGGTTTGATGCACTCTTTGGTATGATCTAAATAGTGAAATTTCCAACGGTCATCCGTTGGAATTTGCAATGGATGCCCGTTGAAGTAGGTTCACGTGAAATAATTTACACCGGTAGCCTCGAAATTAACAATTTCAACGGGCATCTGTTGCAAATTCCAACGGATGCCCGTTGAAATCTTATCCAACGGATTAATGCCCATGTTTACAAATCCGTTATTTTTTTCATATTACAATAGTTAGATCTTATGAATTACGATTTTGTAATTATAATTCATTTAATTTCGATGTCTAGTAGTGAACAAAAACCGAAATCAACATCTTTACGTCTATTATCGAATCTAAAAATAACCCTCATAAACTTAATCACCATCGGGATTCCTTTTCTCGATCTCGGCGGTAAAACAGTTTACGAAGGGTGTTTTAGGTTCGACATTAGATATTAAGATATTTGTTATTGATGATTTGAGATAACTCTAGGTTCCGATGTAAATAGTAACCATTCCAACAGACATTCGGCATCTTTACGTCTATTATCGCATTCAAAACAACCTTTATAAACTGTAACACCGTTGAGAATCCTTTTCCCGATCCCGGCGGTGAAACAATTTAGCTAATTATTGGATTCAATAATAGATAATAAGATGGTTGTTATTGATGCTTTGGAATAACCTTAGGTTTTGATATATATAGTAAATATTCCAACGGACATCCGTTGGGAATTTGCAACGGATGCCCGTTGCTCCTTCGCGGTAATTTATTTCGACAGTTGAACCTCGAAAGTCACAATATCAACGGGCATCCGTTGCAATTTCTAACGGGCATATGTTACAATTTTCAACGGACGGCCGTTGGAACGCTTTTCCCGGTTTCTAACGGATCTTCCAACGGAAAATGCCAACGGAAATAGTATGTTACACTCCATTAAAAATCGCGATGGATTCCAACGGATTTTGCAACAGAGAATATCCGTTACAATTCCGTTGAAATTTGTAACAGATTGCAACAGATTTTTGCCCGTTGAAAATATCACCAAATCCGTTACAATCCGTTGGTAAATGTTTCTAACGGACGGATCCGTTGCCCCGTCCATTGGAAACTGCGATTTTTTTTGTAGTGATCGAAAGATTCAATGGGAGACATCCACACATCAGAGGTATAGGATTTCAAGAGGTCTAGTAGAAACAATAGTGGATTTAAGAAATGGTAATTTGTGACTTTTATTGATTGAGCAAGGCTTACACGAAAACTGGGAGCTAGAAGGATTCGAAACTGGAAAAGAAAAAATTGAAATGATTTTATTAAGAACCTTGGAGGAGGGATGCCTTAATCTAGAATGCCACTCATGTAGGGTGGTCTTGACAGAGGAAAGGGCAGTGATAGAGGGAGAGAGGCTAGAACACTGTGAAATAGAGGAAGTTGGCCATTCGTACACACTGTGATTAAGGAAACCCTTTGTTAAGGTTGCCTACATGATGAGGTCCTTCACCTGAAACGAGAATAGAAAGAATTCAACGTAGATATTGTTGTTAGTACACAATTGATGAATGGAAATAAGATTTTTGTGCATGTTTGGAACAGAGAGAACATTTTCAGAGATAGAGGGTGAGGAGATGAAGAAAGGGACGTAGAACCAGTGTGTGTTATCTCAAAACCGGATCCGCCACCAATAGGGTGGCCAATCCGGGTTCTAGTTCGTGTTCTTCGGGTTTTGAAAAAATGGACCCGAATTGAATCCGAATGTTTTCGGTCTAGATTCTATTCGGGTTCGGGTTATTCGGATTCAAAAGTATTGGACCAGAAATAATCTGAATTACATTTGGATATTTGGGTTTTTTCGAGTAGTTTGGGTTATTCGGGTTATTCGGATTTTTCGGATATTATACATAATTTGTGGTTATTCGGTTTTAGCATTCTTTAGATAATTCGTTTTTTAATATAAAACAAAAATAAAAATATCAAATATGACATAAATATATATATATATATAAGAAAATATACTAGTATTTTTTAGTGTTTATATAGCTTTTAAAAATTTAAATTATATTTTTTATTTTATTTTTTAAATTGGGTTATTTGGGTTCTCGGGTTCAACCCGAACCCGAATCGGACCGACCTAAACCCGAACGGGTTTTGAAATTTGAACCATATAGATTCTTAGGGTAACCCATATTCTAAACGATTCGAATTGTTCGGGTTGATCCGATTTGGGTCGATCCGGGTAACCTAGATTGGCCACCCCTTGTCACCAATTATTACGCCATCTGGTCCTGTGTATGGTGCATGAAGAGAGGGATTGGCGAGATCCATGGTGATATGGTGGGTGGCTCCCAAATCAATAAGCCATGTTGGTGAGGCTTCTGATTGAAGAGATATTGCGTGAGCACTTGGTTGCCAGGAGGAGTTGGGACGATGGGCCGATGATGATTTTAGAAAGCGACATGTTCTGGCATTGTGACCGAAAACACCACAAAGCTGACATTTCCCTTTATATCCTATTGTTTGTGTTGGAAGAGGGGCAGATAAACGTTGGTCAGGGCCTGATTTAGACTCAGGACACCATTGATTACGGGGCCTGTGCTGGACGTGATTGGCTGTGATAGGCACCATCGATGGTAGGGGCTGGTTTATTTGTAGATCAGCTTCATGGTTGAGTAGTTTTTCATGAAGCTCCACAAAGGATATGGTGGTATCTTTGGCATTGATAGCATCCCTGGCGGGTTTGAATTCTTCACCAAGTCTAGTAAGGACGAGTTCGACGAGGTCTTCATGGTTGAGAGGTTTCCCGAGGAGGGCTAACTCATCTGTTTTGACTTTGAAGAAATTCATGTAGTCATCGATGGATTGAATGACTTTGGTGACATGTCGAAGATGATCTTTGAGTTGTTTGATGTGGCCACGGCTAGAGCGACCATAGGTCGAGGCAAGGGTTATCTATGCTTCATTGGAGGTTATGGATGACACGACGAGGGTCTGACATGACACAAAAATTGATCCGAGCAGTGCTGCAAAGATGAGGCAATCATGTCGAAACCAGGGATTAAAGGCATGAATGGGAATGATCGCATTGTTAACGATTAGTGCCGGAGAAGGGGCTAATGTGGCCTCAAGAAAGTTTTCAAGGTTGATGTTGATCACGAATCTGAACACTCCATGTGAGGTAATTTGTTGCTGTGAGTTTTGTGACATTAGTTACGTTGATTTTGATCAGTGTGGAAAGAGGATTTTCAGGGTTGTAAGGAGTGACAGTGTCGTTTGGTAAAGTAGGAGTTCTCGAGGAATTATCAGTAGCAGCCATGGTGGAGATCAAAGAAAAAAAAACAGGAAAGGGGATATGTGTTGTTAAACAAAAGGTTGCTTTGATACCATAAAGAGGTTTCGAACTTGTATCTTCATAAACGTGTTACAGAGGATCGATATATGTACACACATTTAGTCCTAAGATTGTGGTAACAATATATATAAATCAAGGAGCTAAATCTGAACCAATAGTTGTAGAATCAATAACCAATAACTATAGAATCAGGAGAATATCTTATTTTCTCTAATACCGACAACTTTAAAAAATAACGTAAATTTCTGGTGTATGGTTGTATGTTTTTCCAATTTCTTATTTATGTAATCCTAATTTAATTTAATTTTCATTATCATATATTTTTTAATTAACTAAATTAACGTAAAGTATCGCCTATGGCTCTATGAAACTAATAAATATTGTTGCTATTTGTTGTGATAAGTTGTCTCACATCGGTTAGGACATGAACTTTGAGACTTGTATATATGGTGTTGGACAACCATAAACTCTTGAGCTAGCTTTTGAGATTAATTATACCCACCCCATATTTGACATGGTATCAGAGCCCGGTTCATCCCGATTTGAATATACCGATGTTGGGCCCCCGATTGCGATGTCCACGCTCCAGAATCGAGTCTGGATGTGAGGGGGAGTGTTATGATAAGTTGTTCCACATCGGTTAGAACATGAACTTTGAAACTTGTATATATGGTGTTAGACAACCCTAAAATTTTAAGATAGTTTTTGGGATTAGTCAGACCCAAGCCCATATTTCACACTATTAGTTTACGAAAAAATTCGATGATTATAGATTTGGTGATTAAAAATGTCTCGATCATCCTTTAATTTAGAAAAAATATTCAAATTAATCCAAATGTAAATTTATATATTTCTAACATTCTTTTAATAAAGAAATTTGATATATTATAAATAGATCATATGCACTACATCTCGATCTTGCTTATAAAATATTTCCTACATACGAAAATTCCTCCAAATATACACGCGGTATATATTATATTCTTTTTCTTTTGTTAAAATTCACACGAAATTTTCGTGTCTAATGAAAAAAAAATGAAACCTAACTATGACTTAACTTATCACACTGATTAGTTAAACCTAGTGGATAATAATGACAATCCACTTGGAATGACAGATCTAATTAGGTTGCAATCGGTTAAACAATTAATTAACTAATTAATCGCTTATTATAAAAATTAATTTGGTCATTAGTTTCCCCATCACGAGGTTTGCTTACATTACTTTTTGTGGTCAATTAATTTATTAATTTTACGCGTTATTAGTTCGTATATTTCTCACGTAGTGTACGTGAAATGGCTGTTGTAGACTTTCTTGGACGATAATATTTGTATGCTTGTCACGCGAAATGTCAAACTTGTAGAATATTCATCGCATCTATAACCAGAAATCTTCGTAATTGTAGTTTGACAAACGTGTGTCATAAGTTAATATTTAAAAGTATGTTTGTCACACCTCATGCATTAATATTTGTTAGGACAAACAACCTTCAAATTCACATTAATTATGATATTACTGTAATTTCGTAATTGATAATGTTTTATTATGGTATATTGATTTTATATGAATCCTTAAATTCATATATATAATATTGAACAATTATAAATTATTCAATTAATTTTTAAATTAAACAAAAATTAACTTCAATTTTTATAGTATTAAAATCTTTTCATTTGAATATTTTAATGTTTCACTTTTTGAATATTTACGGAAAAAATTACATTATATTTTGTTATCACATATGATTATAATATAAACTATGTATACATATGTATAATATTTTTAAATTTAAACTAATATTTAAAGTTGAAAGCTATTTTGAATATATACACAAACAAAACCATTTATGTTACAACTTTTTGAGTGCGAGGTGGATGAAAACGAATACTATATACAAAATTGAGTAAAAAAAGGTACGAATGATGAGAGACATGGAGAGGACTCGATGCCATGAAAATTCAAGGGAGGAGTGAATAACAGTAGGCCCTTTTGGCAAAGTCGACCAGCTTGTTTGGTTCTAAAGTTTGAGAGGGTCCCCCTCTCATTAATTCACTTCACAATCTTCTAAATTTATCAGTCGATTTGATAATTTATTTTATTTTATTTTCGTTTTTCTCATTAATATGTCATTTTCGATACCGAAAGCTACTGAGTTCTAACACTCGTATAAAAAATGTTTCATAAGTTAATTAATTACTGGAGGATAATATAATAACCATGAAAACTCCGAAATAGTTCAACCGCGAAAACGAATGTATTATAATTATTACTTTTATTATATTTTTTTATATAGTTGTATAAATCCTTGTATTCTTGATTGTACTTTAAAATATGTTGATTGGTCTTTTAATTAATTAATTAAGATATTTGTATTATATATTATCAAATATGATTTGGGTTTAAATAATTTCAAAATATAATTTAAGAGTTTAAAGTTGTCCAACATATATATATGAGATTAAGATTCATATCTTTAACCTATGTAGGATAATACATCACAACATATATATTAATATCCGCATTATGCGCAAAATTTTTTTCAATATTGAAATGAATTTGATAAATTTGTATTTATCTATAAAAATTAATTATTAATACATAATTGAATAAATGATAATTAAACACCTAAACCGTAAAAATTTCTCCAAATCTATGTGATAATTTTTATATGTTTGATATTTTAAAATTTTTTTTCTGCAAGTTTCAAGACGAACTAGACTATCATATGTTTATGTTCATATCTCGTATTGTTGGATTGTTAATTACGCAATACAAAAGTTTTAAAAAATATTCAGAATAAGGTTGGTAAAACTAATATCACATTTTTAGTCTTTACAAAAAAATTACTATTCATTATTTATTTTGTTTTACTATTAAGATATTATGCACAATGTCAATTATTTTTGGATGGTTTAGTAATTAATTAATAACTAATCATTCTAAACCTAACTATAAAAAAATATTATAAAGAATATTTAGGCTAGTCACCAAAATTCATTAGAGAAAATAAAAACAATTACAGAAAAACTCTAGAATTGTTCATTATAAAAAAAATATGCAATTTTCAACGGACATATCCGTTGGAAATCGTCATTTTTCCATTGAAAAGAACGATTTCCAATGGATTACAATGGATCCGGAGTCGTTGGAAATCACTCATTGCAAATTCACATTCGCTACGATTTGTATCGAGCATGCAACGGATACTATCCGTTGAAATCATGTCGACGGTCTAGCAATGGATCAATCCGTTGGAGACTGGCAACGGATGTCCGTTACAAACAGTGCAATGGATGCCCGTTACAAACAATGCAAAGGATGACAGTTGAAAACTTATAACATATATCCGTTGCACATCCGTTGACACGTAAAATGGCGGGAGTTAAATGGGTTCAACGGATACCCGTTGGCAGTATGGCGGGATCTGGCAACAGATTTCTGTAGCAAAGATGGCGGGAATTTTTAGTTTCAACGGATGCCCGTTACACTTTTTAAAAATCATCAATAGGCATCCGTTGAAATATCTACGAAAAAAATAAAATAAAAATAAAAATTTAAAAAAACTTAATTAATAAATTTTTTTACAAATTAAAAACATAATTTATTTTACATATCATCTAAATTAGTTATGTCATCTTCATTCCCGTGATCGCCAACACCTCGTGAAGGTGTTGCATCAATGTCGATTACCAGGTCTTGTCGCGGCATTGTTTCCCCTGTCTTTTCTGGCGGTTGATAGGCTCAATTGGTTAGAAATTCGATAATGCTCTCCATGTGATGCATCTTTGCTCAAGTATCTCGAAGCTTTGATTGCGTTACTTGAAGAGCATCATGCGTTATCCAAAGTGTGGTTTCTAGATGCCCGATACGCCGTTCTTGCGTGTAACTCTCTTGAACCACGAGGGATACCGTCGTAGTGTCCTCGACGATATCCTTTTGGAACGAACCGAGACTGTATAAACGCCCTTTATACGGTCTAACAGACTACAAAATAAAACACTTTAAATTTAGCATCGTTAAAAAATATTTTATTTAAGTACAAAATTATAAACAATAATATTATTATTTACCTTCAAATAAATTTTGTCCTTTTGTAAAGGATTGAGATCATCGGGAGTTGAACCGTAAGCTTGTAATTGCTGTGTGATCTTATCCGTCATAGCTTTCACGGTCCGTTCTGCCCGAGGGTCGACAAGTTCGGGTTCGTCGCTATCTTTCCCAACGAGAGACTTCTTCTTGGCATGAGTTTCTACAGCCCACTCAAGAAGAGTCGATTCTCGTCTCATTATGTGCATCTGTAACATTATAGTTATATAATTAGATAACAATTTTATATAACAAAAAAATTTAAATAATGCATTAAAATAAGTTTTACCAATTCTTTCTTTCATTTCGGAAATGATTTTGATACCGAAGTATGGCGATGCGGATCATCTCCGGGAACTTTCTCGTTGTACCGATATTTCTTGGCCTTCTCGCTCTTGGCCTTGAAGTCCTCGGACTCCCAATGTTGGACGACTTGGTTGAATACCTCGTCTGTCACCCAGGTCGGTTTGGCATTCTTCTTGTAATAGTTGTGTTTGGCGTTGTTCATCATCAAGCGCAACCGGTTTGCATGTCGTGCATCCAAGCTGTGTAGATACGCGATGTATCATTCTTCTGCCATCTATATGCGCACTACAAAATTAGATTTCAATAAATTAGTTTATAGATAAAAATAAATATCAATTTAAAAGTTAAATTTTATATTAAAATTTCACTTACAATGAATGTACACCACCATCGTCGGCGTATGACTTCTGGCGTCACCTGCCAAGAATAGTACAGTCGATCTTGTATCGATCTTTGGATGATGTTTTTGTTCGTATGTTTCAGAACATCATCCATATAAAACCTACACGTAAAAATCAAATTATTAAATAATATTTATAATTAAATACATTATGAATTATGTAATTAGTGTCTTACCATAACGTCCCGTTAGGACGGTCAGGATCAATAATCGGGACGGAAAGACGCTCATTGAACAGTCGCAACAGTCATCCGTTGGCGGCCTGAACTACCGCAACAAATAACTATTTCCAGATTCCATTGGATGCCCGTTGAGATGGTATAAACCTTGAAATTTTCTAAATGTTGATCAGAATTTAACGTTTCAACGGGTTTCCGTTGCAATTGACAACAGATGCCCGTTGAAAGGTAAATATATTAAGTTAAAAAATTTACAATTTAGAAAAATTTATATATTACAACTACATAATTCACATTTCTTCTTCGATAGATTCTTCGATTGGTGAGTCTTCCTTCAATTCTTCATTGAATTCATCGCAATTTTCATCTTCTGAATCTTCCAGTTCAACGTCTTCATAATCGCGTATGTATTCTCCATCTATGTCAGTTCTTGCAAAAATCTCTTCCCGATTGTCCGTTTCAATTGTTTCGGTTCCGGGTGATCGGTTTGTAACAGATCTTCTTTTTCATCTGTGCTTATAACTCCTTGCGGCTTGATCTTTACAACGACCCACTACTCGTCTCTTTGACGTTTCAATGTTGTTGGATATTGCACGTAACATACTTGATCTGCTTCATCTATTGTGATGAATGGATCATACTTACAATATTATCGTGCCAGATTGATATCAATTCCTTCCCACCGATTTTTTGTGTACCACGTCCTACGGTTGGGTCGAACCACTTAAATTTAAAAAGCATTACCTTCAATCCAACGTAACCGAGATATTCCACCTGTAGGATTTGATGCAAAATGCCGTAGAAATTATCACCCTTTATTTCATTATTCACGCAAATGCTGTAGTTGTACGTGTGTCTATGTTTTCCGTATTCATACGTGTAGAATGTGTATCCACAAGTAAACAAAATTGGCCAACACATAACATTTCATGTAGGAAAATTAGCCAAATCTTTTAACCATGTAGGATGTCTCTCATCAGAAGATTTGACCTATATAACATAAAAATAAATGAATAATTTATAACATAAAATTTTATTCATATATATATAACATATGAATATACGTTTACTTACATAATCTCTCAACCACGAGCCATAATGTTGAAGTTTTATTTTCTTGAGTTCATATGCATTTAGATGAGGATATGTACCCGTTACTTCTTCATCAAATATCTTGTAATGAAAGAACATTAACACATATATTTTTAAATATATATATATATATATATGCATTTATACGATCAATTTTTATTGTTTTGTACCTTTCGAAAGGTAATAGCTCTTGAAAATTTTGTAATATATATGTGTGGATGTGATTATACTCCTCTTGTGTTAGCCAATATTCTTTGGATTTACCTCTTGTATGTCCAATCGATGTAAATATATCAGAAATCATGCCAAATTGCGGATTATATTGATATAGATAGTTTGTGTGATCTTCAGCTGAGCGTCTTTATTTTTTCGGAATATGCTAGTCGAAATAAAATGTGCTGAAATATGTGATTTCTTCCAACAAGTATTGTTTAACAATAGATCCTTCAACCACTGTTTTATTTTTTGCTTTTTTCTTTAGATGAAAGAAAAATCTTTCGAAAGGATACATTTATCTTAATTGAACTGTCCCACCGAGTATTGCGTCATCTGGTAATTGTATTGGAAAATGTTCCATGACATCGAAGAAGGAAGTCGAAAAATTTTTTTCCAATGAGTATAATACTTCATAGATATTGTTTTTCATTAATTCCAAGTAATCCTTTTTTAAATTTCTTAAACATATATTTCTCAAAAATATGCTAATTCTGCATAGCACATCGTGAACGTTTCGTGGTAAGAGCTTTCGAAATGCAATTGAAATGAGTAGCTGCATGAAAATGTGACAATGGTGACTTTTCAATCCAATCAGCCTTGAACAAACAATATCAACACACCGAGCAATGTTCGATGCATATCCATCTGGAAAATTAACGTCTTTCCACCTTAATAATGTGGTTTTCACTGGCCGAGACAATCTGAATATTCAGATAGGTGACTTTCCATCTCGTAACTCTAACTCAGGTCTTCGACATATTGTCTTCAAATATTTTCTTGATTGTATATTATCCTTACTTTTTCCAGTCACATTCAAAACAATATTGATGATGTTATTGAAAAAGTTCTTTTCGATATGCATAACATCTAAATTATGACATAATATAAGTGATTTCCAATATGGTAGTTCCCAAAAGATACTACATTTATACCACTTATGCCATTCACCTTGGCCTTTTGGTTTTCGATGCCTACGATCTCCACCGCATTATATCAATTCTGGTAAATGTCCCATTGTGTTTAATCGTTCATAAAGGATTACGTTCCAATTTGCATTCACAGTGCCTCTTCTTGTCGAACCACATTCTTTTGAAAATGTTTTTTATCTTTTCTGAAAGCATGTCCACGGGGAAGAAATCTTCTATGACAATCAAACCAACATGATTTTTTCTCATGTACTAGTCGAAATGAATCTATGTCCTCCATACAATAGGGAAATGCCAATCTCCCATTCTTACTTATAGGCAGGAAAGTCGCTAATTTTACACAACAAGACCGTTTTCAGTGTGAAATTTTGCATTGTACTCACGTCATAAGTAAAAATTCCATCAAAACTTTTCTTCGGATGTTCTGGTCTTAGAATCAGTAATGTCAGAAACATTACTTTTCTTTTCAAACACATATAGGGAGGTCATTTATAAGGAGACAAAATCATCAGCCTTAGAGAATATTAACTTTCAGATTGTCCATATGGACTAAAACTCATCGGTGCACATGCAAAGATAAACATTTCTCGTTTCATACGCGAACTCATGAAATATTTCATTGAAATCTTTCCAAGCCTTACCATGCGATGGATGTTGCATTATCCCTTCGCACGACGAGTGTTCTGCGTGTCATCTCATTGCCGCAATGGTTTTTTTCGATTCAAATAACCTTCTTAACCTGTTTGCTACATGCATATAGAAAAAATTTTTCTACGGTACATATTTACGTGAAGATGGTTTCTTTGGACAAAATTTACTTGCACCGCAAAATTTGCATTCCAACATGTCTTTATCATTACCCCAAAATAACATACAACTGTGTCTACAAATATCAAAGTTATCATGTGGCATTCTCAAATCTTTTAAAACATTCTTCGTTTCGTAGTATGTCTCGCGAGCTTGATTATTTTCCGTAAATATTCACGCATGGTTTTGCAAAAGAATCCATATACTTTTTAGCAACATTGTAGTCTGTTTTTATACTCATCAATCTTGATGATAAAGATAAACGAGACTGACCTTCACGACAACCTTCATATATAGGTTGTCTCGCCGAATCCAATAGGTTTAAAAATCCGTGTGCCTCGATGTTCGACATCTCTTTGTGCGGTTGTTCATGAACAAATCCAGGAAAAATATCTGACATCATTTCCACATATGGATTGGTCGTCGATACTTCATAAACAACTTCGTCATTTCTTTCTATTTTGTGTGTTTTTCGCACAACATCTCTAACGCATGAATTTTCCTTGCGAAATAACCAAATTTCGTAATTCTCTACGAAACCCACCTTGTAAATATGTTTGTAAATAATTTCTTGACTTTGATACTTCATATTTTTGCATCTTTTGTAGGGACATAACCTTGTCCCGCGTTCCTGACACAAAGGGTGAATCGATGCAAAACTCATGAACTACTCCAATCCGTGTAAGAATTCTTGAATAACTTTCTCGATTACAGGATCTTTTCTTTTATACATATATCCACTCTCTCAATCTATATATATCTTTATTTGAAGAAGACGGTATTTTTTTTTGAAAATATATTTGATTGTTGATAGCATGGTGGTAAAAAGCGTGTTTTCTTATCATTAGATTAAGTTTTGTTTTCAACGAATATCCGTTAAAAATCTCAATGGATGACCGTTGACATTTTCAACGGATGCCCGTTGAAAATTCACATTGAAATATTCCAATGACAACCTCGAAAGTTTCAACGAGCATCCGTTTCCATGGTCAACGGACATCCGTTGTGTTGTGCAAGGGACATCCATTGGCCAGTTTTTGGGGTTTCCAACGGTCATTCAACAGATACCTGCAATGGATTTTCTCCATTGCACGTCGGTTGCCAATTGCAATGGATTTTCTCTAGATAGTTGCTCGTTGATCATTCTAGGGAATCCGTTGAAAAGCCCGTGTTTTTTGTAGTGGTTCTAACGTTACAAAACAATGAAACAAAAAGAAGGATGGTTCTTCAAAATTCTAATCACATCAAATAGTTGACAGCAAACTCGGATCACGGTGTAGATTACTTGTAGAGGTTTTTTACGATAAAAAAATACAGCTATCACCATCCTCCAATCTTATAAACGTTAGTTGATTCACATTCATGTTAATTTGTTGGAAAATTTTTGGTCTTGTAGAAAAATTTGAGAAGTTAAGGTGTTCATTAAGCAAGACATTGTCACAAGATTTGATGAAACAATCGCTACTTGACCCAATTTTATCGTTTATTGTTAACTATAATATAAATAAGATGAAGTATGATCTACATGAGATATTGAATATGCTGATTGATTACGAGAATAAAACAAAATTGGAAATAACTAAAGGATTTAGAGTTCTGATAGTCATCGCCTCCTCTTTTAAGAAAAAAAATGTAGGAAATGGCCCAAGAAAAATCTTAATGCTACTAAGAGTGGTGTGACAAAACCCAAAACCAAATAAGACAAGGCCGACCATATCGACGTTAAGTGTTTCTTCATAAAAAGAAGGAACATTGGAAAAGAACTTGCAATTAGTATATTGTATCACTCAAGGATAAAAAATGTATGTCCTACATGAAAAGTTTTTTATGATTTCTTTGACTACTAGTGATTCTTCTTTGTGGGTATTAGATATGTGCATCAGTGTTAACATCTACAATACTTTGTAGAGGCTGAAGATCAATAGAAGACGTAGAAAGGGAGATTTCAATCTACAAGTGGGGAACGGTGCAAGCGTTGCGAAATTAGATGTAGGATCTATTTCTCTTTGTATGAATATGAGAAAAACATTATTTTTGGAGGTTGTTTATGTGATCATTTTGAACATATTTTCTATTTTTGTGTTGGATATATGTGGATTTTGAATCGTATTATCTAATAACCCTTGTTCTATTTTTTTATAATGATGAATTATTTAGAAATGGTTTTATACAACATGGTATATATGTATTACATGATGTGAATATTAAACTTATGAATAAGTATGTTTTTGCTTGCAAGAGAGGAAGGGATGATCATTCGAATCAAACTTTTCTTTGGCATTGTAGACTCGGTCATATCGAAGAGAAAATGATAAACTTGTAGCATCGATATGGCTATCTTGAAAATAATTATGAATCATATGAAAGTTTTGAATCCTATCTCCAAAGGAAAATGACCAAATATCATTTTACGAGAAATGGAGAAAAAGCAATAAAACTGTTAGAACTCATACATATAGATACATGTGGACCAATGAGAGTTCATGCTAGAGGAGGGTATTCATACTTCATCATATTCACTAACGATATGTCATGAATCTAAATACTTTCAAATGTTTAAAATATTTTACAGGGAGGGAGAGAAGCAGACGAAAAAAGGTTGTCAACGTGTTCAGATATGACTGTAAAAAGCAACACCTCAGAAGTTCAAAGATTATCTATGGTAAAATGTGATTTTTTTTTTGTAGTGGATTTCATCTTGACGTTGCAGCATAACAATATTTCAAACACAAATTAAACCTTATTAGATATGATAGGATTCATTATGGGGTTAATTGATCTTCCAATCAGCCTTTAGAGATATATGCTTTAGAAGCGACTACTTAATTGCTAAACAAAAATTCCCACTAAAGTAGTATCTAGAATTTTATATGAGATATGGAATGGGCGCAAAAAAAATTTGAAACCCTTAAATGTATAGACACTACAAAACAAACAATGATATTCCGTTGGAAATTTTTTTCAAATGATTTCGACAGACATGTGACGGATATCAATATGCAATAATACGTCGCAATCTTTTAGAATTATTAATAGGATAACAATAGATAAGATCTATTGATATTAAGTGTGTCATTTGTTATTAAGGGCTTGACTGGTGAAAACGTTGCGTTTGTGTTTGCGTTTGGCGTCGTTTCTGTCAATGATTGACGGCGTTTGATTTCATTTTTATCTGAATGGTGAGAACGCTATAATTATGGGCGATTGCGACTAGAAACGAATGACAGAAAAATGTTGCCATACATATAAATGTTTTTATATAATAAACAAAACTTGAAGGGTTGTGATTTTATTAAAAACGCATCGAAACGCAAACGTAACACTAAATAATTCTGAATTTTTAAATTCTGTATTTCGTCGCGTTTGCGGGCGACTGCAACTCCACCAGTCCATTTTAATGCCGCCCCCAATCGCTAGAAAATGCAATCGCTGCGTTTGCAGACGACTGCGACTCCACCAGTCAGGGCCTACGTCGTTGGAATTCTGCCAGATATTTCAGCAGATGTCCATTAGACATTACCAAGGGATGCCCGTTGGAAATGTCAACGAATATTTGTTAGTAAGTTTAAAATTCTGATGTGCCTGTTAGAAAAAATCGACATTGGCATTTCCAATGGTATCCATTGAAAATTTCGATATTTATATCATCAACCATTAAACAACAAATATACTTTCAAAATTTTTATCTAATTAAAATAGAGATATATACATATCAAAAGAGTGGATATATAGAAGAAAATATCTCGTAATTGAGAAGGTTACACAAGAATTTTTACACATATTGAAACAATTCATAAGTTTTAAGTCGATGCAACCTTTGTGTCAATAACGTAAGACAATATTATATCCTTACAAAAATAAAATAAAAAATAAATGAAGTATCGATGTCAAGAAATTGTTTGCAAACACATTTATAAGATCGGTTTCATGGAGAATTATAAAGTTTAGTTTTTCCATGGCGAAGATTTTGGCGTTAGAGATATGAGTGTGCAAGCATCATAAGAAATGAAAAGGGTCATTTCGAAATAACGATGACAATTCTATATGTCGAAATGGTAACAAACATATGAAGAGATGTTAAACAATGAAGCACACCATTTTTTAAACCTATATGATGCAGCAAAACATCTTATATATCAAGTCGATTAGTTATGTTACATTCAATTAGGGGTGGGCAAGGGTCGGGTACCCGAAAGTTTTAGGGTACCAGTACCCAAATCCGAGCGAATAATGATTTATCTACCCAAACTCGAACCAGTGTATCATGGGTAGTCGAGTTTCGAAAACCCGAGGTATGAGCCATGTACCCGCGGGTATCCGAAACCCGAAACCAAGATCTATTTTTCTTAGTAACCTCTCTCCATTCTCCTCCTCTTGTGCAGATGCGCTGCAAACGAACCGTTTGCCGTGAATGACCTGCGAGACGAGACGAGGGAAGATAACCAGCCGACTACGGAATGCCAATGAGAGAGATGAACGGAGATAGATAAACAAATCGGGAGAAATAAACTTAGAGAGGTGGATGAACAACCAAGGAATACGGAGTTAGAACTAGAACGCCTTCAAGAGGTAGTTCTCCTTCAAATCTAACTCTGAATGGAGAGAAGACAAATGGAAGGAAATATGAAAGGAGAGTTGTGCTTACCGGTGGTGATGGAGGGGAACGGCAACAAGGGTAGCAAGAGAAAGGGACACGATATAGGCAGAGAGGAGTGAAAGAGATGAGAGACAGGCGACAATAACAACAAAGGAATGAAATAGAAAAGTATGTAATAATATTTAGTGGAATTTCTGTAAATATTTTGATATATATGTCTATTTAATATATATATATATATATCATCGGGTACCTGTGGGTACCTATTGTAGAGATGAAAATACCTCGAACCTGTGAGTAATAAGATTTCATTACCCGAACTCACGGGTTCGTGTAATTTTTTGTGGGTTTGGGACAGGTCTCGGGTCAAGAAGGGTTGGGTAATTTACCTACCCCTACATTCAATATCCAACAACATTGAAACATCAAAGAGAAGATTGGTATACCGTAGTGAAAATTAAAACGTGTTGAGTTATAAACATAAAAGAAAAAGTATATCCATTTCAAACAGACAATCCTGAGCCAATACGTTTAACTAATACTAAAAACCGTGAAGAGATTCTCGTAAGGATTGAAATTAGATGGTGATTACATCGACGATTATAAAGACGTTGAATCGAAAGATACACAAGATGAACATTATAACAAATTCAAATGCACCATTGAAAGAAGACACATCAATTGAAGAATCAACATAAAAAGAGTTATGAATTGTGTAATTATAAAGTGTTGTAATTTTAGCTTTTTTGAAAACTCTACTATTACATTATCATCGTGTATCCTTTGATATTGCAACAGAAGACCGTTGATACTTAGAAACTCTATTTGGGACTTAAACAATTTTTTCAAATCTTTCACTTTCTAACGGACATCCATTGATATTTATA
Source organism: Gynandropsis gynandra (assembly GCA_036759665.1). NCBI lineage: Eukaryota > Viridiplantae > Streptophyta > Magnoliopsida > Brassicales > Cleomaceae > Gynandropsis > Gynandropsis gynandra. The sequence continues at coordinate 5,410,179 of CM071863.1, read as the reverse complement.
AAGGATGCACATTTATATATATCTCACCGGAAGCTTGAAACTGACTTTAATGGGCCTCTTCGGGTCACCAACTGTTCAATCTCAATCTCCATCTGGTCACCAACGGACATCCATTCGTAGTTGTGATGGATGCCCATTACAATTTCCAACGGATGTCCGTAGGAAATTTCTAACGAGCATATGTTGGAAAAATTTATCATGACTTAATTCTATGCCTAGCTAGCTTTTCAGAGTCTATTGCCTCGAGAATGGGTTTTCCAACGGATGTTCGTTGCAATGGCAATTGAAAGGCCACGAACTGACGTCTATTGATATGACATCGTTGTCAACTGCATCCTTTAGAAATGCCCGTTGAAAATTGGATATTTAAAACATTGAACAGTTCCATTTCAACTCAATCTCAAAACCAAAACAAAAAATTTCCTCAAACACTATAAGACCTTGACGTTTCATTGGGCACGAGGGGTTATTGGCGGGTTCCACTAGAGCCTCGCAACCACCTCCTCCACCACCGATATTTTGTGATGACGATATTATGGTGGATATTGATGAGTTGATCGATACCTTCGACGAACGTCCAACAATTTCTATCATCGATCTTGAATGCCATGACATAAACTATATATAATTTATTTAAATAAATATTGTATTGTATTGTATCGTATTGCTACAATAATTTAATATTTTCATTTGTATATGTAGGTTTGATGTGAATGATATTCTCAAACCACGAATAACAACATTATCCAAGGTTTCATGCATGATCGATTATATATATTCCTACCAAGTGATGTCATAGGTTATTCGTCGCCGATTGTGGTATATATTCATTTTAAGTTTTCTTTTTATATAAAATTTTAATTAATTATCTATCAAATTTATGTAATATATAAATTTGTTTTATTTCATTTTGTAGAGGGCTTACAAATTGTGTAAAAATGACACGTCTCATATATATCTATATATGTATATATATATTGTGTGGATGCATCATATGCAATCACGGCTTAGATTAATGATCAACAATGCCCAAAAAAACTATTACAACAAGAACGACAAACCGATATGGGCAACGGACGAGGTTTTCAACCAACTCGTCCAACAGTGGGAGTTAAAAAACTTTAAGGCCAAGAAGTTTTAGTACGATAAAAAGTTTTCTGTGGATGGTCTGCATCGTTATACTTCAGGAGTACATCATTCTAAAAAAGAAAAAAAATTGATAAAAAAAATACTTTATAATTTATATTTCTTTATAATTTGTTAATATTAACTTTATATTAGAGATGCAAAAGATCAGAAGAGAACCGACGCTTTTTGAGCTGGTCGTCGAGACACCTATCAAGAAGAAGTCCATCGTCGAGGAAGATACCGATGAACCTGAGTTGATCGGCCCTCGGGCAGAACATATGGTGAAGGCTGTGACAGAAAAGATCACATAAATCACAAACTGTCGGTTCATCTCCGGATGAACTTAGTCTTCTACAAAAGCACAAAATATATTTACATGGAAACAATTTATCATTTTTATCTTTAATTATTTATTATAAATATAAATTGGTTTACTAACGTTTACATTTTTTATATTGCAGTCTGTTATATTGTATAAGGGATGTTTATACGGTTTGGATTCTCTACAAAAAGATATAATAGAGGATTTATAAGAAGAAGGGACATTTATGTAATTTTACGTTTATTAGGGTTTTCTACCTCTTGTATCTATTTATACATCTTGTACTCATTCATTTAAAAGAATAAGACAAAACATACATTCATATGGTATCAGAGCCACTAAAAGACCTACGTCTAAAACTTTCAGCCGCCGGCCAACCCTAACCTATTTTTCTCAGTGCCGCCCATCCCTAATCCTTTTTTTCCGCCGCCGTCGGACAATCCTGACCCCACTTTCCGGCGCCGCTCACTCCTTCGTCCCTCCCTTTCAGCCGCCGTCAGCCTCAATCGTGCATCTGCACAGTCCCACGCCGCGCCGTCCCCTGCATCTGCACCCGTCAGCCCCACACAGCCGCCGCACCGCTCAGCCCCTATCATGGCGAACTCATCTGTTGTCGACGTCACTCCGGCGTTCAATCCCAATGAGCCTAATGGCACTCTTCTCACGGTAAATATGTCGAACATGACCAAACTCACCTCCTCCAATTACTTGATTTGGAGTATTCAAATCCGTGCTCTACTCGAGGGCCATCGGTTGGATTGTTTTATCCAAACGGATTCCATTGTCCCGAATGCTACCCTCCTCGTCGAAGGAATTGCTCATCCAAATCCGGTGTTTGCCCCATACAAACAGCAAGATCGCCTCCTGTTTTCTGCAATCCTCAGCGCGATCTCTCCTCCTCTACAGCCGATGGTCGCTCGCGTCTCGTCCGTGCGAGAGGCATGGCTCCTCCTTGCTCAAACATATGGCAAGGCATCAAGGGGGCATATCCTTCAACTCAAGGAGCAACTCAAGCGAAGTTCAAAAGGATCTCAAACCATAGACGATTACATGCGCACCATCATCAACAAAGCGGATGAATTAACGCTTCTCGGAAAGCCACTTGATGCTGAAGATCTACTGCAATACATCCTCGATGGACTGCCGGAAGACTACAAACCAATTGTAGATGCGGTGAATGCTCGAGACAGCATCATTCAGATCGAGGAACTTCATGAAAAACTCCTCAGTCATGAAGCCAAACTCCTCCAATCCACTCCGCTGCAATTCTCGCCGCCGGTCAATGCTCTTGCTGCCAACACTCGTCCGAAGCAATACAATAAGCAGTACGGTTCCTCTCATTGGCGACGGCAAGACAACCGACCGTCTTCAGGGTTATCAAGGGTGCTGCCAATTGTGTGGAGTCCATGGACACAGCGCCCGTCGGTGCCCACAGCTACCGCCCTCTCACGGGATTCCGCATTCCCCGTCTGCTCCCTCGCCGAATTGGAATCCTTCGCCGCGCCATTGGCAGCCGCGTGCTCACAACACAACCCTCACGACATATGAACCGGACCAGTGGCTCCTTGACAGCGGTGCCTCTCATCATATCACGTCCGATCTACAAAATTTGGCGCTACATTCTCCGTACAAGGGTGGTGAAGAAGTGGTAATCGGTGATGGCTCTTCATTGCCCATCACCCATATTGGTTTTTTCTCTATCCCTAACTCATCGCATGATTCATATCTTCATCTTGATCATGTGTTATGTGTACCTACGATGAACAAGAATCTTATCTCCATTCAACAATTATGTCGGACTAATGGAGTTTCTGTGGAATTTTTTTATGATCATTTTCAGGTGAAGGATCTAAAAACGGGGGAGCGTCTACTTCACGGAAAGTCTAAAGATGGTGTCTATGAGTGGCCGATTCCCGCATCTTCCACCCCTCCTATTGTGGCTCTTCATAGTGTCAAGACCACTTTGTCCGAGTGGCACTTTCGATTAGGTCATCCTTCGATTTCCATTTTAAAGCATGTCGTTTCTAAGAATTCCTTACCGTTGTCTAAGTCATGTTCGTCTTTGTTATGCAACTCTTGCTCAAATAAAAAACGCCAAGTTACCATTTCATGAATCCACTATTGCAACATCCCATCCCCTTGAAATCATCTTCTCCGATGTTTGGACATCACCAATCATTTCGGTTGATGGTTTCAAATATTACGTCATTTTGTTGATCACTACACCCGCTATACATGGCTTTATCCTCTCAAACAAAAATCCCAAGTTAGGGACATTTTTACCAAGTTTAAAACCCTTGTTGAAATACAGTTCCAAACCGTCATCCGTACTCTCTATACCGATAATGGTGGAGAGTACATTGCCCTAACATCTTTCCTCACTACACACGACATTTCTCATCGTACCACCCCACCTCATACTCCTAAACACAACGGTATATCTGAACGTTATCACCGTCATATTGTAGAAACCGGTCTTTCCCTCCTTTCACACGCCTCACTTCCCACCTCCTTTTGGACATATGCTTTTTCAACCGCGGTCTACCTCATTAACCGCTTACCCACCCAAATTCTCTCCTATGACAGCCCATACACTAAACTTCTGGGCACCTTCCCGAACTATCTTAAACTTCGGAATTTTGGTTGCCTATGCTATCCGTGGCTTCGGCCATACTCCACCCACAAGCTCTCACCCCGTTCTAAACCGTGTGTGTTTCTAGGATACTCCACCACCCAAGGTGCCTACTTATGCCTTGATCCCACTCATTCTAGGATTTATACCTCTCGTCATGTTGAGTTCCACGAAACAGTCTTTCCTTACTCAAACTACTCCCACTTTTTCGGTTCAAACTCCTCGACCACCACTCCACCTTCCACCCCATGGTCACCATCGGTCTTTGTTGACCCTTCGGGTCCTAGGCTGCTCATGAAACCGTCCTTTTCCGTTCCTCCTGCAACAGATCCTTCACCGGACATGCTCACATCTCGTGCTTCCTCGGACATGGCCTCTGTTTCAGATAGCTCAGGTTCGGATGTTCCAGCTCTCACGAAAATGACCCTATTGTTCGTGGCAACATTCACCCTATGCAAACAAGAGCTAAGGCCAAATTGTCAAAGGTGAATCAAAATTGTCTTATTCCGCTGTTCTCTCTGACAACACTGAACCGAAGACGGTTTCTCAAGCCCTTAAAAAACTCTCAGTGGAGAAAAGCAATGAGCGAGGAATTTGATGCACTTGTCCGCAATGGCACCTGGGACCTCGTACCGGCCGAACAAGCCACGAACATTGTTGGTCGCAAGTGGATCTTTCGCATCAAACGCCTGCCTGATGGTTCTGTGGAACGCTACAAGGCTAGACTTGTGGCCAAGGGTTTTACACAACGACCCGGGGTGGACTTCTCTGAGACCTTCAGTCCCGTTGTCAAACCAGCAACAATCAGATTGATCTTGAGCCTTGCAATCTCCAATGGATGGATTCTTCGCCAACTCGATGTCAATAATGCCTTTCTCCAAGGGATTCTAACGGATGAAGTGTATATGACACAACCTCAAGGCTTTGTTGATCATGATCGTCCGCACCACATTTGCAAACTTGACAAAGCGCTTTATAGTCTAAAACAAGCTCCCCGGGTGTGGTATTCAGAACTACGAGAGTTCCTCCTCGGCCAAGGATTTGTTAACTCTCTTGCCGATGCATCATTATTCATTCTCCGGAACACTGAGGTAACCATATATGTTCTCGTTTATGTGGATGATCTTGTGGTCACAGGAAGTAACCCCACGGCTGTCCAATGCTTCACCTCCGCCTTCGGAAGTTGCTTCTCCATCAAAGACTTGGGTGATCTCTCTTATTTTCTTGGCATTGAAGCAACACGGACTGCCTCTGGTTTGCTCCTCACTCAACGCAAATACGTCAATGATATCCTCGACAAAGCACAATTTTTAGATGCCAAATCAGTTGCCACCCCGATGGCTCCGAGCTCTCGTCTTACCTTGGCCTTGGGTGACAAATTAGAAGATCCCACGGCTTATCGAACTCTTGTTGGCAGTCTCCAATACCTCACGCTTACACGCCCGGACATCAGTTTTGTTGTCAATAGATTATCTCAATACATGCATGCACCAACAACGGAACATCTTCAAGCTCTCAAACGGGTACTTCGGTATTTGGTTGGAACACGGGATCGTGGTATTTTCTTCTCCAAGGGTAATACTTCATCTCTCCATGCCTTCAGTGATGCAGATTGGGCGGGGGATCGTGATGAGTATATCTCTACCGGGGCATACATCGTCTACCTTGGTAGCCATCCGATTTCATGGTCTTCGAAGAAGCAGAAATTCAAAGCCCGCTCATCCACGGAAGCGGAATATCACTCTATAGCGGATACAGCAGCCGAACTTCGCTGAATCACGTCTCTCTTGACGGAACTTGGTATGTCTCTGTCTGAGCCACCGGTAATATACTGTGACAATATTGGTGCAACATACTTGAGTGCCAATCCCGTATTCCATTCTCGCATGAAGCATCTTGCCTTGGATTATCACTTTGTTCGACAACAAGTGCAAGGCGGCATCCTCCGAGTGTCTCATGTCAACTCGTCTGATCAACTAGCGGATTTGCTCACCAAACCGCTCTCTCGTCAACCGTTCGTGTCACTTTGTCACAAGATTGGAATCACCGATGGTGCTCCATCTTGAGGGGGCATATAAGAAGAAGGGACATTTATGTAATTTTATGTTTATTAGGGTTTTCTACCTCTTGTATCTATTTATACATCTTGTACTCATTCATTTGAAAGAATAAGAAAAAACATACATTCATAGGATTCACGACTATATCCCCACACAATTCAACAAACATACACAAAAAGAATGATGCATCGAGTAACTCAAGACTACGTTTTGAGAAACTTTGGAAAGGATGCGTCATATGGAGAGCATAATATAGTTCAGAACCGACCAACCATATCAATGACCTTCGTTTGCACCACTTATAGAATACACAACCCAGAGGTAAAAACCGATGATTGATTCAGACGCGACCCCACAGGGCATCGGAGACAGACAAGAAGAAGACGGATGCAACTTAGATGATTTGTAGGTTATTTTTTATTTGGTTTTAAATATTGTACTAAAATTTTTTATATATTTAAAATAAAATTTTATTTTCAAATCTTTTATTTTTTATTTTTTTAAGTCGCCAAAATATCAATGTGTGCGCATTGATGATAGACCATCAATAGCAATTGGCATCCTTGAAACCATTTAATTTTTTTCACAAAAAATGCCAATGGGCATTTGTTTGTAACTCTCCGCAAAGTTTTCAACGGATGCTCATTGATTTTCTTTCATAAGTTCCAATGGATGTCCTTTAAATAATATAATGGGTATCCGTTGAAGTTACCAACAGGCTTCCATTGGAAAATGAAATGACCTAATCCGTTGCAATGGATTTTTACCACTGAAATTTCGTTAGAAATTGCAACGAATGGGTTTTTTCAATAGTTGATTACCATCGATCTTGAATCTGTTGGTAACGGCTAATTGCAACGAAAAATTTGTCATTTCCAACAATTTTGACCGTTGAAAATTGCATGTTTTTTCTGGAGCGAGAGGGTTGTTCGGCTTTCATCCAGATATTGCAATTAGATAAGCTTGATGTCAGGTTCCGTAAGTGTCAGTTTATAGGATATCCTAAAGAAATAATGGGATGTTATATATATCACCCCTCTGAACACAAAGTGTTTGTGGCTAGATGTGCGATTTTTCTAGGAAATGCGTTCTTACAGAAGGAAACCATGTTAAAGAAATAATTTTTTTATGAGAATTCAACAATATATTGAACCAACATAAGCTCATGAGGAAGAGATGTCCCAAAATCTATTCTAGATGTTTTGAGTTGAATATGGGAGTTTCATCTTTAATTGTTGAAGGTTAAGATGAAATTATGAAACCAATTCAGAAACTCATTCAACAAGAAAGTTGGATTGAGATAATACTTGAATATACAAGTTCATCTTGAAGGACATTATTTAAATTATTACTCAAATTTCTTTTTCCTCTTTATGTATTCTTGTATTATTGATTGTATATTAGAATAGGTTAATTATTGTTTTAACTAGTTAGTTGGAATATTTTTGCTATATATATCATGATTAATGTGGGGAATATCAGGAATACCCTCGTAGGGCTAAAACACTTCAAAAATACCCTCGTAAACCTAATGGAAAAAATTGGAAAAAAGACATATGTGCCCTTATATTTTGTTAGTGAAAAACACATATGGAGGAGGGAAAGACAAATTTGAGATGGGGGAAAGACAAATTTGAGAGGAGAGAAACAAATTTGAGAGCGATTTAATTCCAGTTTTTAGCGATTTCCTTCCATTTTCGAGCGATTTCCTTCAATTTTCAAGTAATTTCCAGAAATTTTGAGCATTTTTAGAAATTTCCGAAAGATTTCAATGATGTTTTAGCCATTTTCAGTGAGTCCCAACGTTTTTCAGTGATTTCGAGCAATTTCCGGCGATTTTTGGCAATTTCTGACGATTTTCGAGCGATTTCTGACGATTTTGGGTCGCAGGGCCGAACTGGGTCACAGGGTCGAACTGGGTCGCAGGGTCGAACCCTAGGGTCACAGAATCGCACTGGGTCGCAGGATCGAACTGGATCACTGAGTCGCAGGTTCGAACTGGGTCGCATGGGTATTTTGGGAATATCAATTTTATAAGGGTATTTTTTAAGTTAAATTTCTTTTTTTAAGGTATTTTTGAAATGTTTTAGCCCTATGAGGGTATTTTTGAAATTGCCCATAATCAATGCGTCTTATTTTTTATTTAATCAATAAAGATACATATTTCTCTTCAATGAATATTGAAATTGATATTAGAAAAGATGGTCTATAAACTCAATGGAACGAGTTATGTATTGATCCACGGTTGTGGGAAAAATATGCTAGACAAACTCAATTGAGTGAAATTTTTGAATTTTTCTTGTGCTCATTGTCGCCTAATCCCCAGGTAACATTAGCAAAACGTAAAAGACATAGGATGAATACATTGGTTAATCGGATTTCGAAACATATAACTTTTGTATTCATTTGTTACTTTACTTCTATAAGATTTTCGATCTTTTCTCGAAGGTTCTATGTCAACCTTAGTCTCAATCTACTTCGTTTTCAATCTCATACAAAAATTAAAAAAAAAAACACACACACAATAGAAATGTATGAGACTGATATGATGCAATAGTACATTTTTTGTTTCAAACTCTATAGAAATGTATGAGGTTGAATGCTTAAAATTTTTATTGTTAATTAAAAAAATGATGAAAACAATTAAATGAATTTATTGTTCACCATAAACACTTTAAAAAAATCATACTTTTCTCTTGGTTACACTATTAAAAACGGTATTATCGGACTAAATTTTATACTTTTCGCTTTTTTATTTATAATGCGGGTTTAAAACCACGATATTTTTCATAGAATCATTGATCGTTCCCACGAACATTGGTCATTCGCAAGAGTTAATGAGTGAACAATGCATTAGAAGAATCATGCTCATAATACAATGTGAATAGCACAGATCCAAAAGTACAAGATAAGATATCTAATCATTTAGGACGACGTATCGAAGAGAGAGTGTATGGTTTAGTTTAGTTTAGTTTAGGTATGATTGAGAGGACAAGGTAACAAAGGACATGCACACGGTTGAGATGATGAGGAAGGGCATGAAAGTCTTCGTCTTACCCGTAACAACCAAATCCCATGTCTTGTCCCCTCAACCTATCATTTTACACCTCTTAATATCTTTGGGGTCCATCCTTTTTTTTTTCCTAGCCGTACCATTCAAATAATTTTCAAGTACATTGCATGGAAGGTGAGTGGGTCGAAATCGAATCATGCATTGGTCCATTGAACTATTAAAAATTGAGGGAGAAAAAAGGGTTACTAGATAAAGGGGACAAATAAAAAGAGGACTTAAAGGAAGATTGGTACGAAATTTCTTTTTATCACATTATCCAATTAATAAAACTAAATCCAAAAACTGATTAAAAAGATTATTCAAAATTATATATATGAATGATTTATTTCATAGTCTTTACAATACAATTTAACACAGATTTGATTTTGAAACATACGTGACAATCCAGATAAAATCAAATTTTGATAATACATTAACTATGTAATAAATCTAATTTAATAAAAGAATTAGAGTTTAAAAATGTTCAGTCTATATATATTAAACAGTGGTTCATGTTCTACCGATGTAGATTTGGGTTAAACTTAACCGAAATTTGGTTGAGGGTTTAAAATTGTTCAATCCATTTATATTAATTTATAATAAATATCTAAAGTTATGTAGGACAAAAAAATAATATGGTCTAAGACTTCTATATGGAAAAAATATTCGGGGTAAGCGTCAATTATTGTTTTTGATATCTTTGATCTCAATGGTTTATGTGAGACTGTGTTAGGGTTGACTATACTATTATAGTTTAACTGAGTTGTGTCACGCGTATTGGACTTTTGTTACATTTCGTGTCAAGATACGTTTGATAATTTGAGAAAGATTAAATTTAATGATTTGATTATATTGTCAGCAGAATGCAGTTTTCTTTCCCGTGGTCCTTCGTAGAGAATTCAAAAGTTTAAACATTATAGTGTTCTAACGACCAGCATTTGATTCTACAAAAACGGTTGATTTCAGACAACCTTTCGATATCTTGAGCAACACAATTATAAGAAACACCCCTAAAACCCTCTTTCCACGTACGTCGTGTAAACTTTTGACGTATGATTTGCTGTTATAAGCCTAAAAACATGTTTAGATTCTGTAGGAAACAGATTTAACATTCGGAAGTTAATGAAATTCTAAATATATTCAATTAGCTGCAAATTACAAATATTCATGGGAAGTACACCCAATTCAATCTATCTATGTTGTAATTGTAACACCACTTACACCATTCCTTCCTTCATTTGTATTTCTACACTAGTCTCAAACTAATCAGAAAATTTGCTTTAGATCCAACGATTTATGAAGAAAAAAATAAAAATATATTTAATTTAAGTTCTGGTTTAAAGTAGAGTATTCACATTAAATCTCAACCAGAATCAAAAGAAACGTAGTAAACAATAAGACCCATATTTTTGTTTTCTAAAAATATACTAAAAAAAATACAATCCATGGAATTCCTCGAAATAAATGATTATAGAGAAAATAAAAAAAGGTCGTGACGTGATTTATTAACTAATAAACTAATAAATTTGGGATTGGAGGAAGAGGAAAAAAGCTTGGTTTGTGATTGGTCATATTGATAGAAACTACGTCGGAGATTGATGGACTACAGAACCACTGGGCGATAATGGGCGCTTTTGCTAATGGGCGCTAACTTCCATGGACATGTAAGTGCGTGTCGTCAGTTTCTGCACCCCACGTTCGAACTTGAAAACCCCACATTTGTTTTGTCCGAAATCTTCAAAAGAAGAAAACATTATTTGAGTGTCTTATCCGAAGGCATGGAATGGAACCCATTAGTCCCAAGTGGTCCAAATGGCCTCCTGGCATTCATTCAGCGACGAGTCATTTGAATTCATTAACGCCCCCATAAGACACCAGAATTTTGGATCGTTTTCCAATCAACCACAACGTTTTCTTAGACCCGTTAGCATGATCAGCATTACCCTTACCAAATCACCAGAGGCATGGAAAATAAATTTCGAAAAAATTTGATTATAATAATATTGTAAAAACCGTTAGAATAATCATCTAACGCACCTGCGGCTTAGACATCATCTAAATCGACCAGATGAAATATAAAAAGTTAAAAATAATATAAATATATAAATATTATTAGAGATACTTGGTCTCAAATAATCATAGTTTTTATATTATTTAAATATTAAAAATAGTATATTATAATTCATAAAATACTATAAAACTATAAAATCATGATTGAACCTAAAACTGTTTTTTTACAATTTTTAAATTTATTAAAAGAATACACTTAATCTATATGAACATTTAAAAATGTCTAGATGGCCTAAAAATAGACTAATATTGCCTAATCGGACGTTTAGATTGATACCTATATTACTTAGAAGACTGCCTACATCTGACAACTAGATTGCTAAGACATCATCAAAATCGATACGTAGATGGCGGCATGGACGGCCTCCTAGATCGACACTTAGATCAGTTTGATGGCCGCTAAGACCGCATAGGCTATCTAATGAACGTCGAGCATCTAAAAAGCTCTAGAGACATTATTAGCGTACCCAGAATCTAAAGATCCGCAAGTAAGCAATGAAGTTGGACTTGACGCCTTTCACAGAAGCTCACACTTACATTCACAAGTATTCAAATACAAACAGAAAAGAAATAAATTACCTAGAGGGCATATTATCCTCTACTGTCTCACCAAACAATCAATACCATGTTGTAAAAAAAAGGAAAACACATACTCAGATAAATGATTTCGAGTTGCAAAATGTGAAGGTAACAAAACAAACCAAAGATGACACCATTGGTATACTTGATATAATCAAAATGAACACTTACCTCAACAAAATGCGATCAACCATTCAAAAAATAGTAATAAAACTTGAACCGTCATGTATCCAGAAAACAGACTGAAAACTTTTTGCTCCCAACCCCAAACACCAACTAACGCTTTAGGACTTCTGACATATAGACTCGAATGACTCAGCAAAACCAGACCCAAATCCCACCAAACATAAATGACTAGACAAAAGCCATGACATCCATTAAACACGAGAGGGATCTGAAACACTATAAATATTGAATACCTCACCGTGTATCCTTCTCCAGGCACACAAGAAGAACTGCCAGCACATTTTAAGTTGAGGTTGCAGACTCCTCGGCTTTCTTTTCTTCACCTGCTTTCTCTGGCTCGCTCTTCTTCTCCTCTTCCTTTTTGGTTGGTACCTCCTCAGCAGGCTTCTCTTCGGTTTTCTTCTCTTCAACTGTTAACTTCTCAAGAAGACCAGCTGCTTCTGAAGCATCTTTGCTATCTTCTTCATTTTCTTCTGATTCGGCAATTTCCTTGAATTTTTGCATAAATGTTTTGCAATCTGTCAAGTTAAATAAGATCAGTTATTCATCTAGCTCAGTGAATCCTTACATGAGAAATGATAGTGCATTATAAGGATGAGAAATGTAAAAATTTAAACATAAAGTACAACCCAGAAAAGTGCCAACAGGGGGCAAATCTAAACCGGATCAACAGAGGAATACAACACAGTTTCCTGTAATACACGACTTAACTACAAAATATACCGAGACAATCAGGACTATTACTATGGTAAGCTTAAATTAGGAATTAATTTCATTGCAATGACTGCTTGCTGCCATAAGTAACTTGTGAATCTAAACACATGCTCAACTAGCTCTCGATGAAAAAGGCAGAAAAAATGAGGGCAAACAAAAAGAAACCTCTACAACTGTAGTGATGAACATAAAGGCATACACATAATGTCATTACGAAGTGGTAATGTTGAGTGCGAAGGGAAACAACAATGCAATTAACAGCTTGAAACCATTAACAAAGTAATAACCCTTGAGGATCTCTAGAACATGTATTCAGGGAACATCTAAAGTAATCTTGAGGTCCTCCAGTGATTTTAGCCGTTACCCTAAGAGCTCCTGACGAGGACTAACAGAAGTGATCCAAATGCTATATATGAGGCAAAATTAATCAAGCAAGTAATCGGAAGGTTAAGGCAAATGAAAAGGTCTGGAGATACTATGTCAATCAACAACAGTCTAATTACAAGAATGAGCATGTGAGAGGCATGCAGACAAGTGCTAGAACGATCGAGGAAGAACGTAATAAGATCAATGCAAAACTCATTATCCATATTCACACTCACTTTCAACTGATGCGAATCGGATGCAAAAGAGCTCATCCTTCAATTCACCATCGGAAAAGTCAGAGGCATGCCATACGCAGGACTTCTCATTTCCAACGTGTTCCTGAACAGTCAAGCCCGGCAAAACTACAGAAAATTTGAAGAGAACAAAATTAAGCATTAACGGAACACGGATCCATGAAAACATCCAAAGAAGAGAACAAGCCCTTCTAGAAACTCACTGAGATGATTGGCGCAGATCTTAAGAGTTTTGGATTGCCTCATAACGAGACGAATCTTGCCAGTGTCCTTGTGTTTCAAAAACTTAACAGTACCCGCCCCTCTCTCCTTCCACTGATTGCCATCCTTATCGAATCGATACAACTTCGATTTCCTGCGATCAACAATAAAACAAATCCAATCGAAATCGCACAGCCATCGCATACTAAAACCCTAGAAATCGAGGGAACGACTACATGAACAATCAGATCCAGTAAACCAAGAGAGACCACAATGAGCAAAGACTCAAACAATGAAAAATACATACAGATCGAGGATGGCATCTTCGTCTTCCTCACCGGTAGTAACGGCGACTTCCTCGAGCCTGACAATCGGAGCAACCTGAGCTCCGGTGTCCTCATCCTCGTTGGCTCCGGTCTCCTCCTCCTCTCTGTTCTCGTGCTGTGGTTCATTGGTCGCCATTGTAACAAACCTCGACAGAAACGCCGTTCACTTGTTCGATGATCGGAGCGGCGTACGAGCAAAGAGAAATGGAGAGAATTTTGGGTTTTTTGTGACAACGGAGAAGTAAATGAGGTTTTATAGCAGACTGGTCGCGCAGGGAAAATGGTATGGAGCTCTTTGACACCCCTTGACGCTGACTATGGATCCTATTTGGGCCTTTTAGACAAATATAAGGGCCCATATAAATGCTTAATATTTATGAAAATAAAAATAATATAACGTAGTAAATTTAAACTCAAATAGAAGTTGAGGGAGAATATTGTAATCAAAGTCAATTTCGAATAGGAAAAAGTCAACTATAAATAGTTCACAGTAAATGAGATTTACTGAAGAAGTAGTATACGCAATTTCGTGACGTTGAACCTTTCATTGCTTGTTTCTAGCTAGTTAAACCACATGTTAGGCTTATCGAAATGGAATCTTCATCTTCTATATATTTTTTAGAATATTAATGTTGAAAATATTAGAGGATATGCTATATATCTACTCTAACATTTAGAAATTGGTTAATCGTAAAGATACATGTATTTGGTGTCCAACCCAAGAAAGAGAATCTAGAGTTAGTATGCTAATATATATAACTCAAATCGTGTAACATTGTGAAGATAGAGAGTTTCATGTTGTCAAACACAACTGCCTCATCTTTTAGTATACTATCAGAGCAGGGATAATTCTAGGTTGTCTCTTGTCGTTTGTCTCGATCTCTGGTGGTTTCGTGGTAGTTCTGTCTCGTGTTTGCTGGATTTGGTGCTTTCGGTGTGTGCCAAAGTTGTATTTTTTTTCGTTTGCTTGAGGTTTCGGAGTGTGCCGAAGTCATCTCTGTTACGTTGGTTGGGGGTTTCGGTATGTGTCGAGATCGATTCTGTTCTTTTGGTTGCTGAAGTTCCGGTGTATGCGTTTGGTCTCTATGACATGTCGTCTCTTGCAACACGAGGTCGGAGATCTCTGTTTTCTTGTGCTCTCTCCCCTGTTTCATGATGTCTGTAAATACCTCAGCTGTTGGGGTATCTACGGGACAACATGACCTCACCTTCAATGATAATCTTGGGTGTAAGTATGTTGTCCTATGTTCTCTTGAATGATCATAACTACGTTGAGTGGGCTCATGAGTTTCGCACGATGTTGCGATCTCGCAAGAAATTTGGGTTTGTTGATGGTACTATTCGTCAACCGGTTGAAGGTTTAGAAGAATTGGAGGATTGGTGGGCCAATAACTCACTTATTGTCTCGAGGATTTGAAACACAATTGAGCCTAATATTTGGGCGAATGTTTCTCACTTCAAGATTGTGAAAGATTTGTGGGATGATATTAAGGAACAAAACTATGTATATAATGGGCCGCGTATACTTAAGTTGAAGAATGAGTTGTACTCATGCAAACAAAAGGGAATGTCTGTGTCTGCATACTACAATACTCTCAAACGTCTTTGGGAGTCTCTAGGTGCTTATGATCTTTTACCAAAGTCTGACTGTGCACACTAAGTTCTCACTATGAAAAGAGGCACGAAGACAATCGAGTCCATTTGTTCCTTCTTGGTCTTGATGATGCTCGGTATGAGACCATACGCTCCAACCTTCTCGCTTTGGACCCCTTGCCTTCCCTTCAAAAGGTGTATTCCCTTATTCTCCAAGATGAGGACTCACGTTTGGTGCAAAATGTGAAGGAGGACAAGCCTGCCGACTTCATGGCTCTTGTGGTTAATGCGGGTCCTTGTTCTAGATCGCGTGATGATTCTCGTGACACCATACCTGTGTGTTCTCATTGCGGACGTGTGGCCATTCAGTTGATCGGTGCTTTCAACTTGTGGGTTTTCCGCACTGGTTTACTGAACATCGTGATTGTCCTTCCAATGGGTCGACTGCAGGAAATCATCATTCCCATGTGGTCCCTTCTAGCCGTGGCCACGAGAGTCGCATGGTTTGTGCGAATGCGGCTCAAGTTCTGATGAGGACATCAGACTCGAAGTAGAACCAAAGAAGGGTCACACAAACGAAGAGCTGCCACAAGGAAACGAGCAAACTGAATCTTCCCACGGCCTACTCACACGTGGAAGAGCAAAGAGCTTGCGTAACAAGGTAGCGGAGATTGTGATGGAGGCATGGGAGACTCTTAACCAAAAAGATGATTCGGGCTCAATCCAAAAAAGTGTCACATCGGTATTTTTCATTGAAGCGGGCCTCAATTCGCCCATCTAAGAATCGATGGCTTGAGCAATATGGATAAGTAAAGGCGGAAGATAAAGATCTTTCCTTATCCTTTCTAACGGCCAGAAAATCCTTTCCAACAGTTAGAAATCATCCAAGCCGATCATATCCCATCGGATCAACATCTTTTCCGTTCTGAAGATTCCTAACTGTCATAAAAAATCTTCCTAACAACTAGTATATCAATCCGTTATCTAGCATTTACGCATTTTCCTTATTGTAACATGGAGTCTCCTCTATATAAAGGACTTCATTTTTGTCGATTTTGTAAAACAAAGATGAATCAGTGGAAGCAAGGTAGAAAGATTAAGAGCGAGCGAAATATCAAGAGAAATAGAGAGAATAACAATAACTATTCTCTTATGCATTTCTTTAAACCAAAAGTACATATTTATACAAGTAGAAATGGAGAAAAATAAGGAATATACAAGTACAAATGCAAGACACAAGTTTAGAAGTAACATGCATGAGCTAGAGTGATCGACAAGGCATATGAGACCACGAAGGTCATAAATTGGCTTGACCAGGTCGTAGGTCGGGGGACGCAGGTCGCAGTTCGCGGGACGCAGGGTGCAGGACACAGCAGCAGGACAGAGCGGAACGTGACCTGAGCGAAGAGAGCGGGACGCGACCTGAGCGAAAAGAGCGGGACATGGTATGAGCGGGACGCGGCCTGAGCGAAAAGAACGGGACACGGACTGAGCGGGATGCGACCTGAGCGGGATACAGCTTAAGAAAAGAGAGCGGGACACGAGAAGGGAGCGAGATATGGGTCATGAAGAGCGGGACTCGACTTTTCTTCTTAACATTCCCCCTCAAGCTTAAGCGTTCAAAAGCAACATAAGTGAAGCCTCATTAAAATCTTTTCGGGAAAAACCCAATTGGGACAAAAACCCGACAAAGAAAAAAGAGTACAACATCTTATGAGCTCGAGGAACGATCTAAGCTTGAATACGATGCCTTGGGACTGAAGATATCAACGAGGCCGATCCGATAATGGAGATCTTTGCAAATTTTTTCACTTGTGGCTTTGGTGAAGACATCGACCAACTGATTTGAGTTTCTTGTGTATATGAACTCAATGAAACCATCTTTGAGCTTCTCTCAAATAAAATGACAGTCAACTTCAATATATTTTGTTCGTTCGTGGAACACTGAGTTAGATACAATGTGAATTGCTACCTGATTGTCGTAATGAAGCACTGTGGCCTGCGAAGGTTCGAGGCCAAGATCTTTGAGGAGAGCCCTGATCCAAATGAGCTCACATGTTGCATTTTCCATAGCTCGGTACTCGGTGTCAGCGCTGGAACGAGAGACCAGTAATTGCTTTTTGCTTCTCCAAGTGACAAGGTTCCTCCCAACAAAGGTACAAAACCCCATCGTTGATTTCCGGTCTTTGCGGTCATCGGCCCAATCTGCATCACAAAACCCAATTAGACTAGTGTTATTTTTTTACTCATTAGTATACCTTTTCTTGAAGTGTTCTTGATGTATCGGAGGATTCGGTCCACCGATTTCCAATGTTTTTCCTTCGGAGCATGCATATGCTGGCTGACTTGAGTCACAACATAACACAAGTCAGGTCTTGTTATCGTGAGGTATATTAGCTTACCGACAAGGCATCTGTATTGTTCTATATCATGAAATTGTTCCCCTTCATGCAAGTCTTTGTATTTATTTTCGATGGGGGTCTTAGCCGGCTTAGATCCGAGTTTATCTGTTTCATTCAAAAGGTCTAAAGCATATTTTCGTTGAGAAAGAAATAAATTATCATTAGATCTAGTTACTTCAATTTCAAGTAAGTACTTAAGTTCACCAAGATCCTTTATATCAAACGTGTCTTTTTAGAAAACGTTTAACACTTTCTATTCCTTTATTATCATCACCTGTTATCATGATATCATCAACAAAAACTAAGAGAAAGATGATACCAGAATTGTTTCGAATGATGAACATGGAATGATCAGCTTCACTCCTCTTAAAACCATACTTTCGAACAACATCATAGAGCCTAGTGTACCAAGCTCGTGGGGAATGTCTAAGTACATAGAGAGCTCCCTTTAGTTTGTATGCAATTCCTTTTTCAGTTTAGAGGTCTAGGGGAGGTTTCGTATAGATCTCTTCCTTTATTTTCCCCTGAAGGAAAGCGTTTTTAACATCCGTCTGCCACAAACTCCAATTAAGGTTAATAGCAATAGAAAAGATAATGCAAACAGAATGAAGTTTAGCAATAGGAGCAAAAGTCTCAGTATAATCTTCTACAGGGCGAGCCTTGTAATGTTCTACCTCACCATTACTCTTATATTTGATTTTGTATACCTATTTGCTTCCAATGGGCTTCTTTTCTTTAGGAAGAAGGACAAGGTCCCATGTTTTATTCTTCCTAAGGGTGCTAGCTCCTCAGCCATGGCTTCCTCCCATGGCTCAATATCCCTGTCAATTTTACTAAGAAAAGCTTTAGGATCAGTAGAGATAAATGACAAAGAGAAAAAGTTTTGAATAGGATGTTCGGTTTCCACGCCATTGAAATAGGGTGTTTGGTTGCCACGCCATTGAATAGGATTGTAATTGCATTCCGAGATTGGTCGCCTTATTCTAGTACTTCTCTGAGGCACTATCTCATCAGAATCCTTCCGTCAACATCATCGACGTCATGATCCTCATTTTGGTTATGATCATGGCTTAGATCTCCATTCTCATGATTTGAGGCCCTAGTTTCCTCTTCATGATTTGTTCAGAAGATATGATCTCATCATGGCTTTTTTATTCTTCATTTTCTGATATTTCTTGATCATTTTGGTCTTCATGACGTTCAGGTACACTCGGTAGATGACATGTTTCATTATTAGTTTTCGAAATTGAAATTACTAAATTTTTAAGGGACAAACCTATATCATTTGGTTCTGATATTCCTTTAATCTCTTCCTAGCTGATTTTATCATGAAAGCTCTTGTCTTCGAGAAACATAACCTCTCAAGACACTATTACATATTGAGATTTCGGATCGAAATACTTGTAGCCTTTTTTATTTACCGAGTATCCGATGAACATGGCTTTAGTGCTCCTTGGTTCCAACTTGTTTCGTTGTGAGTCAGGAACAAGAACGAAACACACACAACCGAAAGTTCTAAAATACTCAAGATCAGGTTTTGTAGAGTTTAATACCTCATAAGGTGAATTTTCCTTTAGAAACTTTGTTGGAATTCTATTAATGATGTGACATGCAGTCATGGCCGCATCGAACCAAAACCTTTTAGGAACATCTCGAACATGATAGTTCTCGAGACTTCCATTAGGTGTATGTTCTTCCTCTCGGCACTCCGTTTTGTTGCGGAGTATAGGGACAAGAGGTTTGGTGTGTAATGCCTTGTTCTTCAAGGTACCTGCGAAACTGAAGACTAGTATTCTCTCCACCATTATCAGTTCTTAGACATTTTATTTTAGCATCATATTGAGTTAAAACATGCTTATGAAACTTCACAAATACATCATAAACACTACTTTTAGACGAGAGAGTATAAAGCCATGTAAACTTTGATTTCTCATCGATGAAGGTTACAAAATATTTCTTTTGATCACGAGAAACACATGGAGCTGTCCAAACATCTGAATGGATCAGCTCAAAACATTTTTTACAACCCGAAACAGAGTTTGGAAAAACTTGTTTTACGTGTTTTCCTTATATACAAGCTTCACACGTTTCATGTTTATGTTTAAGATTGGCAAAAATGATACTTAGAACTTTACTATGAGGGTGTCCAAGTCTCGCATGCCACTTAGAAACTTTACTAAAATTTAAGTTTGATAAAAACACAGACTCTGGTCACCATACATAGACTCGAGAACATAAAGACCATTGAGTAGCTTTCCTTTGCCGATTACTTGTTTGCTTTCAATATCTTGTATCCAAAAAGAGTTAGAATCGAAACAGACATAGTAATTAAGATCTTTTGCAAGCTTTTGTACAGAGATAAGACTATTAGAAAATTTTGGAACGAAGAGAGCCCTTGTATCATTACTGAGAAGCTTAAGCTTCCCTATTCCTTTAACCGAAACACTCTCCCCATTCGCAATAGAAACAAAGCCACTATAAGGTTTTATATCTTTAAGAAAGTCATGATTTTTAATCATATGATTTGTAGCTCCAGAATCTATTATAATATGGTTTCGAAAAGCAGAGATAACATTACCTCATTCTTCATCAGCTTTGTTTGTTTGATTCCCTGCCAAAATCATTTGGAAAAACCCCTCGAGGTTTGCCTTGGAGATAAACTCAGGCTCAGAGGCCATATTAGCCTTACCTTGATCGTCACAACTTCTATTCTTCAAATGGGGGTGAAGAATCAAACAATGATCCTTTGTATGACCTTTCTTTTTTCAATACTCACAAGAGAACTGCTTTTTGAAAGGGTTGATCGTAGTGGCTTGTCTAGAGGTGCTTTTGGAGACAGTAACTTCCTCGGCCAATCCTTTAAAGAGACGGTTTTCCCCTTCCTCCCTTTTAGTCATCATACAAACTTCGTTAAATGAGAGAACCTCGTTTTGGCGAAGTATGTGATGAATAAGGTCATTGTATTTTCCGTCGAGGGAGACAAATTACCCAAAGCCTGGTTAAAAGGCTTTCTCTTTTGCCTTAGATTATTAAGGCCTTTCTTTACTTCATACACACGACTAAGATTGGATTCATAGCCAAAAAGTTGTTTCAGCTCGCTCCAAAGCTCCTTAGGAGTTTCTATGTGCCCATATGTACGAAGTATATGAGATTCGAGGTAATTTTGTAAAACAACCAAGGCAGTGAGATTATTTTGTTCTCATTTTTCTGATCCGGCACTTGAATCTACCGGTTTCACATCCAATCATATCACGAAACCCTAAAACCTCGCATGCCAAGATTGGCCTTAGCAATCTTCGTCCAAATGGAATAATTGTTTCCATTGAATGCGATTGAGATGCTTTTGGTCGAGTCCATGACGAGAGATCCAACGTAAACAAAGAGAAACAAAAAAAAAACAAAAAGAGATTAAAAATTTTTGACTGAAAAACAACTTTTGAAAGAGAATATATTTCAAAAGAAACAAAATCGATCAAAAAAAATTTTCCGAGACTCGATCACCATGTAGATTTTGTAAAACAAAGATGAATCAGCGAAAGCAAGACAGAAAGATTAAGAGCGAGTTAAAGATCGAGAGAATTAGAGAGAATAAGAATAACTATTCTCTTATGCATTTCTTTAGAACCAAACTATATATTTATACAAGTAGAAAGGGAGAAAAACAAGGAATACAAGTACAAATGCAAGGCACAAGTTTAGATGTAACGTGCATAAGCTGGAGTGGTCAACAAGGTATAGGAGACCGTGAAGGTCATAAATTGGCTTGACCAGGTCGAAAGTCGGGGGACGCAGGTCCGCAAGTCGGGGGATGCAGGTCCGCAGGTCGCGGGACGCAGGTCACACGTCGCGGGACACAAGACGCAGGTCACGGGACGCGGGACAAAGGACACGAGATACAAGACAGAGCGGGACGCGACCTGAGCGAAGATAGTAGGATGCGGCCTAGGTGGGACGTAGTCTGAGCGGAATATGAATTGAGCGGGAAACGGCTTGAGAAAAGAGAGCAAGAAGTGGAGAAGGGAGCAGGACACAGGTCATGAAGAGTGGGACGCCGCCTATCTTCTTAACAAGTTCATTTGTAATGGACATTGAAATTTGAAGTAATAAACACTTTTCGTATTCTTGAGCTGTGCAAAGCACACGATGAGTTCAACTTATTTCGGGAACAATTGAAGCCAGTTTGACTGTATCAAGAGGCTTCTGCACCTCATGTGGTGTCTATCACTCCACCTCTAACACCTCAACTTCATCCATCAACCTCCATCATCCACCTTCGTCGGACGAACCTTAAAGAGTGCCCTTAGGCTAGTCAAGGGATCCTCTACCATCATCCACCGTTAACAGATGATTTCTTGAAGAGTGCCCTTAGGCCAATTGATAACACGTAATTTGTTATAGTTTTTATATCATTCTTAGGTCTAGTTTAGAGTAGATTATTTATATTTCATTCATCTATTGAGCATATTCGAAGACTTTATCCACATTTCGTGTTTTGTGTAGGAAACGAAGGATTGAAGAGAAACACGAGTGATTATGCAATCTAAACCCGAAAACGAAGCTGTGTAACAAGGTTCGGCTTATGCAAGGCCACGGATGGAAGCGAGCACTCAAACACCAAGCGAAAGGAGCGGAAACTACACTTCAAGACATGCCCGCTCGGGTGACTAGGGAGTGCCCGGTCGGGCTATTTCATGCCAATCAACCCCGTAGCCTTACACGACTCGGGTGCTCAAGGGATATGCTCGGGTATAGGTGCCCGCTCGGGTGCATTTGGAGTGCCCGCTCGGGCTGATTCATGGCAGAAAACCCCGTAAGTTTGCACGACTCGGGCTGATGAAGTACACGGTCGGGCATGGTGCCCGATCGGGCTCATTTGTGTGTGCACGATCGGGTAGGTCACCTGCACGATCGGGTAAAGAGAATGCCCGCTCGGGTCCAGCGTTCCAACAAACTTTCCTAAGATCTAGATCGGCAAAATTAAAAGGGAAAATCAGATCTAAAAAGAGGGGGACGAACCAGAACACATCAGAGGAGATTGGGAGACATTAGGGCAAGGAGAAGAAGGAAGAAAACGACGGATCTACGGATCGGGAGCGAGAAGAATCTACCGAAGGCATCGGTTTATGAATAGGGAGTCATCTCTTTCTACATCTATGTCGAATCTAGACTTCTCTTGTGTTTCCTTGTCTGTATTTATGTCTGAGTAGATTCCTTGCCATGGGTTAGAGAGATTTGCTACGTTGTAATGAAGTCTTACGCTTAATGAATGGTGATGCTTAATGCTTTCATTACCTGTACGCCACTTGAATGAATGAATTTGGTTTCTATCATGTTTTCAGATTTCATGGTTGTTCTTAATGCTTTCTCTACCTGTACGCCACTTGATTGAATGATCTTAGAAATCTAATAAACCAACGCCAGGGCATTAGGTTTCGGAACAAAGCCATGATTTAGGGTTTAGCCGGTTTAGAATCTACGCCAGGTCAATCGGTTAAATCTAGGGATTAGGATAGCAGACGTAATGCGTCTATGCATGTAAGATGCGCAATGGATACATTGGCATATGCATGCTAGATAGTGGACAAGTCTACGCCAGTCAGTTCCTATAGGAGAGCTTGAATTCCCTGAATCCATGATAGTGCCTTAGACCAATTATCCTTTTAGAACTTCATTACATTCGTATGCAAACTCTCGACCCCCATGGTGCCTAGCCATAAAGTCTATTCTCTTCGATTTAGTTTAGTTCAGCTCAATCACAATCACAACTTTAGTCACCTCACACGTCTAATTCAATAAGTTCAATAGCTACGAAGTCGCATCAATTCCTTGTGTTCGACCCTAGTTACTACACGATCCGTATTCTTGCGGAAGCGTTAGTCTAGGTTTTATTACTCGATATAACGCATATCACCAATCAAGAAACCAACCTTGACACCCTGAATCCTACTCGAGTGATCGAGGTTAACGGATTCTCTCAACGCGTCCCGAGTTCCAACCCTAAGGCATATATCATTTTGGTATCAGAGCTCGGTTCAAGGACCAAAAATACGCTTCTATTCCTTTTAATTCGTTTTATTACACTAATCCTTTCTTTTTTTTGTTTATTGTTATAAAAATAATTCTAGAAAAAACAAAAAAAAAAATGGTCGAACAAGGAGATAATTCTACACGCAACAACCAACTCGATGCGATCATGCAAATGCTCTAACAAATGGAGTCAAGAATGAATCACCTTGAAGAATAATGGAGGCAATGCGTAAGTGACTCACCATCCATTCATGAAAATGGAGTAGACGAAGTAGAACAACTAGATCCTCAAACTAGACGACGAGAATGTAGAGCATCACCACGACATAATCTTGTGGAGGAGGAGAAAGAGTTGCCGAGACGACCAAGGCGACGCCATATCATCTGTGAGGATGAAGATTCAGATAAAACCACTTAATTTTGCTATACGTGTTGACTCGGAAGCCTATCTCAATTGGGAGAGGCGAATGAACAATATTTTTGTGTTACATGTACACAGAGTGCAAGAGGTTACAGTACGCCGCGACTTAACTCACGGACGATGCACTCACTTGGTAGGATCGAGAGGTAAGCACTTGACGACGTACAAGACTTGAACAAGTCTAAACATGGGAAGAAATGAAAGCCCTCGTGCGTAAAAGGTACGTATCCCACACTTCCACCAGGAATTACAACGAAGATATCGGAAGTTAAAATAAGGAAGTAAAACTATCGAATAATACTTAGACGAATTTGAGCATCTTTGCAATAGGTTGGAAATTGACGAAGATGAAGAAACTATAATGGCTCAATTTCTAGACGGATTAAATGAACGAATCACTAGAAAGGTAGAAAGAAAAAAAATACCATGATCTACAAGATATATTAAATTTTTTCTATTCAAATTGAGCAACAGATCAAAAGAAAGCAAGCAAAAAGTCGAGGAGGACACAACCCACATGGTCGACCGAACAAACCCTAAGGATGTCGGAAAAACCAAGGATGGACAACCGTTTCAACGGTAGAGCTCCTGAGACATCAAGGAATGTCAAAGGAGAAGGTAACAATCTAATTTCTTTGAAACCAATTTGTACTCATGAATTTATATGCTTTAAGTGCAAGGGCATATGGCATATAGCACGAGAATGCTCTAATCAGCGAGTCATGATCCTCGCTGATTGTGGAGAATACAAGTTCGCGAATGAGGAAGAACCACATGAAGATGGAAGTGACGAGATTGAGTATCCAGAAAGTGGAGAATTACTAGTAATATGACGCGTTTTGAGCACAATGATCAAACTGCAAGTGACCGCCCAACGAGAGACGATCTTCTACATAAAATACCTCGCCAAAGATAAGGTATGTATTCTCATTATAGATAGCGGTTCTTGTACTAATGTTGCAAGTGTCTATATGGTTAAAAATCTAGGTATGGAGATAAGGAAACACCCTAACTCATATAAACTACAGTGGCTCAACAATCAAGGGGAGCTCAAGGTAACCGAGCAAGTAATTGCGCCCTTCAACATAGGTAAGTACTATAATGAAGTACTTTGTGATGTCGTACCAATCCAAGTAGGACACATCCTAATAGGGTGGCCATGACAATTCGACAACGACGTAACACATGACGGAAGGACAAATTTTTATTCCTTCGTCATGGACAAAAAGAAGGTAACACTAGCACCTCTTAGTCCTTCACAAGTACACGAAATGCAATTGAAACTAAATGGAGAAGACAAAAAGAAATCACATTTTTATATAAAACTAGCGTTGTTAATAAGGCTTTGAGTAATCAAAGCCCGATATTACTAATGGTCTAAAATGATGTCTTGATAGGCCAAAACACAATGAAATATCAATCACCAACATACTAGAAAAGTATCGTGACTTTTTTTCCGAGGAGATACATGTTGGAATGCCACCCATACGAGGTATTGAACATCAGATCGATCTCATTCTGGGAGTACCATTGCCAAACCGACCAACATACCGCATGAACCCCGAGGAAACAAACTAGTTACAACAGCAAGACCAAGAGATCATGGACAAAGGCTATATCCGAGAAAGCTTAAGTCCATGTGATGTCCTCGTACTACTTGTAGACAAGAAGGACAAGACTTTAAGGATGTGTGTCGACTGTCAAGCGATCAAAAACATCAAATACCGACATCTAATCCCGCGGTTGGACAACATGCTAGACGAGCTAAATACGCAACAATCTTCTCCAAGATCGACCTCAAGAGCGGATATCACCAATTTCATATGATAGAAGTCGATGAATGGAACATGGCCTTCAAAATGAAACATGGACTATACAATTGGCTCATCATGCCTTTCGGGCTCTCTGACGTCTCCAGTACCTTCATGAGGCTCATGAACAATGTTTTAAGAGTTCACATCGATAAATTAATTGTAGTTTACTTTGACGATATTCTTGTTTATAGTAAAACTTTTAGGGAACATATAGTACATCTTGAACTATTGTTAGAGACGCTCCGAAAGGAACTACTCTACGAAAACTTCAAGAAGTGCTCCTTTTGCAATTATGAGATTGTTTTTCTAGTGTTTTGTAGTAAATTCGCAAGGACTACACGTAGACGAGAATAAAATCAATGCCACACAAGAATGGCCAACACCGATAACCGTCGCACACGTACGAAGCTTTCATGGGCTAGCAAGTTTCTACCGCCGATTTGTAAAGGACTTTAGCAGCATAGCCGCACCCCTAACCACAGTTATAAAAAAAGACCTTCGGATGAGGAGAAGCACAAAGAATGGCATTCGAAGCACTAAAGGCGAGTCTCACCATCGCATTTATCCTCGAGCTGCCAGACTTCGACAAAACATTCGAAGTGGAATGTGATGCCTCACGGATCGACATTGGTGTGGTTCTTGTTCAAGAACAACCAGAAGTGAAGAATTTCAATTAGAAATTAAGTGGTGCCACACTTAACTATCCCACGTACGACAAGGAGCTCTATGTGCTTGTCCAAAATTTGGAAACATGGCATTACTACCTTTTGGCGAAAGAGTTTGTCATCCATATTGATCACGAGGCCCTCAAACATCTCAAGGGTCAGACCAGTCTAAAGCGGTGACATCTAAGTGGATGGAGTTCATTGAGTCCTTACCATACATATTCAAGTACAAGAAAAGCAAGGAAAACATGGTAGCTGACGCCCTATTAAGGAGACACACCCTCATCCCCACCATGGAGGCTAGAAATTTAGGGTTCGAACACATTAAGGAACTATATGAACAAGATCCGGAGCTTGACGAGATATTTCGAATGTGTGAAGAAGGAGCTAGTGGACCATTCTACATACACGACGAATATCTCTTCCGTTGACAGACGACTTTGCATTCTACAAAGCTCTTTGAAGGAATTGTTGCTTCAAGAAGCACATGGAAGAGCAGTAATTGGGCACTTCGGTATGGAGAAAACTTTGGCCACCATAAAGTAGGATTTCTTCTGGCCACAGTTTGTATCTTCCTTTATCCATCCCGACTCATCCATTGACTAATTTTTCGATAGACTTTGTTTTCAAACTTGTAAAGATCCGAAACAAAGATTTTGTCTGTTGTTATTGAGAGGTTTTAGAAAAATGGCGCATTTCGTACCCTGCTATAAGACGACCTATGCAACCAGTATTGAGGAAATCTTCTTCTAGGAGATCGTCTGCATCAACGGGTTACCCAAGATGATCGTATCGGATCGAGATAGCAAGTTTTTTAGTCATTTCTGACGAACACTTTGGCAGAAGCTAGGGACAAAGCTCGTGTTCTCCACAGATTGACAGCCAAACAGAGGTGGTCAACCGTACACTATCAATTCTTCTACAATCGTTTATTGGATGGTATCCAAAGAAATGGCTTGACTACCTACCCTACGCCGAGTTCGCTTACAACCGAACACAACACTCAGCCACAAAGCATTCGCCATTTAAGTTCGTATATGGGTTCAATCCCATCACTCCTTTAGACCTCTCGACTATACCAAGCAAAGAGGTCACCAAATTGGATGACAAGAAGAAAGCTGAACAAATCAAGAGGTTGCACGAGAAGGTTCGAGAAACATAAGGCGAAGGAGTGAACAATACGTGAAACAAGCCAACAAGGGTGGAAAAGGGTATTCAACGAAGGAGATTGGGTGTGGCTTCACATGAGGCCAAAACTGTTCCCCGACAAAAAGAGTTCGAAACTAGCACCAAAAGGAGACGTTCCATTTTGCATTTTAGAGCGGATCAATGAAAACGTCTACCGTGTCATACTACCAAGTGAGTATAATGTGTCTACAGCATTCAATGTTGTTGATCTATCCCCTTTTGAGGTAGATGATAACATTCAAGGACATAACGCTCACAAGGAGAAGGGAATGTTGAGAATATCGGACTCGAAACCGAACCAGAAGGGTCACATGAACGAGGAGCTATCGCAAGGAAACGAGGAAACTGGATCTTCCAACGACCTACTCACACATGGACGAGCAAAGAGCTTGCGTAACAAGGAAACGGAGATTGTGGTGGCGGCATGGGAGACTCTTAACCTGAAAGTGGATTCGAACCCAACCCAAACAAGCGCCGTGTCGGTCATTTACATTGAAGCGGACCTCAATCCACCCACTTAAGAACTGACGGGCTTGAGCGATATGGATAAGAAAATGCGGAAGATAAAGATCTTTCCTTATCCTTTCCAATGTTCAAAAAATCCTCTCCAACGGCTAGGAAATCTTCCAAGCCGATCTTATCCCACCGAATCGGCATCTTTCTCGTTCTAAAGATTCCAAAACGGCTATAAAATCTTTCCACCGGTTAGTAGATCAATATGTTATCTAGCATTTATGCATTTTTCGTATTGTAACATGGAGTCTCCTCTATAAAAAGGACTTCATTTCATTTGTAAGAGAACTTGAAATTTGAAGTAATGAACTCTTTTCTTATTCTTGAGCAGTGTCAAGAACACGATGACTTCAACTTGTTTCGAGAACAATTGAAGCCATTCCGACTGTATCAAGAGGCTTCTGTACCTCTTGTGGTGTCTATCATTCCACTCCAAACACCTCGACTTCATCCATCAACCTCTATCCTTCACCTTTGTTGGACGAACCTTGAAGAGTGTCCTTAGATTAGTCAAGGGATCCTCCACCATCCTCCATCATCATCCACCGTCAAAGAACGATTTCTTGAAGAGTGCCTTTAGGCCAGTCAAGAAACAAACCTTGACATCTTCAATCCTACTCGAGCAATCGAGATTAACGAATTCTCCGTATGTGTCCTGAGTTCCCACCCTGAGGCATGTATCAAGTTCTCCCTCATGTCGGTGCTCTGCCATAAACTCAGGAGACAATTCATGTGGACAGGCTAACCACTTTTTCAACTGATCAATTGAAGTAACTTCTTGATGTTCTATCCATCAAATCTGGGCCAATGAAACCAAAATAGGTAAGACATCGTCCGTTCTGTGGATCATAGACTCGGGGGCTAGGAATCATATGATAGGACTACTTGAGCTCCTTTTTAATGTTACCACAATGTCGACGTGTTGTGTCGGCCTCCCTAATGGCCGTTCAACATTTGCGGTTGAAAATTTGTTTTGTGCAATGTTCTTTTATGTTCCTCATTTGCATTGCAATTTGATGTCAATCTCCCAACTCTTAGTGACACGAATTATCTCATTCAGTTCATTAATCAATTTTGTATGATTAAGGATCGTACTTTGAGGATGTTGATTTGAGCGGGTGAGCAATATGAGGGGCTCTACTACTTCAAGGGTGTTGTGGCCGCGACTGTCGTCAGTACACAGCGTTCATCAATGGATTTATGGTACTCTCGGCTGAGACATCTGTGTTTTCAGTTGTTTTCTTCTATTTCGAGAGTCGAGTTCATTTCTAGTATTAAAACTTTAGCTAATAAGGCATGTGACACATGTCTTCATACTAAACAGACACGTGAAAGTTTTCAGCCCAATGATAATAAAACGACTCATTTTTTTTTCAACTTGTTCATTGCGATGTGTGGAGCCCATACAGAGTAGCATCTTACTCTGGTGCACATTATTTTTTAACAGTTATTGATGATTTCTCGCGTGCAGTATGGCTATATCTCTTTCGCTCCAAATCTGATGTTCATGTGCATATCAGTGGTTTTTGCAATATGGTTGAACATCAATATCAGACCAAAGAGCTAAAGTTTCATAGCGACAATGGCACGAAATTCACATCTATGAGAGATTTCTTTCTCGGAGTTGCTATTGTTCACGAGACTTCATGTGTTGGGACACCTCAACAAAAATGGACATGTGAACACAAACATTGTCACGTCTTGAATGTGGCTCGTGCTCTCCTTTTCCAAGCCGCGTTACGAATGATTTTTTGGGTGAATGTGTTTTGACTGCAAGCTATCTTATCAACTGCACACCCACCAAAGTTCTCCATGACAAGACGCTCTAAGAGGTTCTCAATGGTGAACCTCCATCTTTATCTAATCTCCATGTGGTCGGAAGTTTGTGTTATGCTCATAAGCTATATCATCATGGCGACAAGTTTGCTTCTCGGAGTTGAAGGTGCATATTTGTGGGATATCCTTTCGATAAAAAAGGATGATGTGTGTTTGATCTTTATCAACGGGCCTTCTTTGTCTCACGGGATATGATAGTCTTTAAGGATCAGTTCCCCTATCTAACCTTGGCTGGGAACCTAAAGTCTCCAGAAAATACTAGGCCATCATTGAAATTTGGTCCCATGCTGCCTACTCTTGACAATCCCCCTTCCATTTCTGATGAGGTGCAGTCGATAGACCTACCTTCCTCCACCAACATGCGTATTTCGATGGACAGGGGGCTCGAACCAAGACACTTCTACATATATCGTTCCCTCTGTTTCCAGGGTATTCTCGCCTTCTACCATCTCTCTAAATGATCCATCAGAATCATTTGACCATCTCGGCCACAATCATCTGCTTTGACTACTCGCTTTCGTACTATGAAGCTCTACTTGCCCGCGATGGAGGGAGGCGATGTAGAGTGAGATCGATGCCCTACAACGAAATAATACACGATCTTTACAACATCTTCCTCCAGGCGAAGAGGCCATTGGGTGCAAATACATTTTCAAGATCAAGTATCGCTCTGATTGATCTATTGAGTAGGGGTGCATAAAACCCGCACAACCCATCCCGAACCCGAAATAAATTACTCTTACCCGTGGGTGCGGGTTCGGGTAATATTTTTCATTATCTATGGGTTCGGGTTCAGGAGGGGAATTTTATTTTTACAAAATAAAATTACAAAAATACCCCTAATATTTTCATAAATTACCTAAATGCCATTAGGTTAAACAATCCTTCCTCTTTACCTATCAATATCTATCCCTCTCCTCTCTCTCTCTACAAGCCGCCAACCTCTCATCTCTCTCTCTACAATCCTTCCTCTTTACCTATCTTTATTTGTGATCGTTCATGTAGGACGTTTCTCTCTAGGGTTTTGCTCTTCCTATAATGAAAGTATTGTATAGTTATCATCTTCATTTTGAGTTACTCCGATATCGAATGACATATATGATGGTATTCAATGTGTGGTGATTGAGATTTTTCAATGGTTGTGTTAACTAGACTTGGCGATAGGCACTGCGTATCGTCTTCCTCCATCTAAGATCAGATACATCATCGATGCCCCACCTCTCCA
This sequence comes from Gynandropsis gynandra, assembly GCA_036759665.1. Lineage (NCBI taxonomy): Eukaryota > Viridiplantae > Streptophyta > Magnoliopsida > Brassicales > Cleomaceae > Gynandropsis > Gynandropsis gynandra. Next base: position 5,378,605 of record CM071863.1, on the reverse strand, counting down.
AGCATTGTTGTTTTCACCCCATCGGGATAAAATCCTATTTCTCAAACGAAGAGCAATGCCTCCACTAGTAGATCTGGCTAGGCTCGAGGAGAAGCTATCTCGTATGCAATGTTCTCATCTATTGTTATAGCAAAAAATCTTGGTTCTTGACTAACCAAACCGTGACAATGGAAGTAGTCACATTCAACCATCGAGTTTCTTTGTTCCGCTGATGCTTATGCCATTGGGAATGAGATTATATTTTTGTGATTTGTAGTTTCTTTAGTATATTGAATGTGAGTTTGTGAGTTTTGAGATATGGTATTTTTTTAATTACGGAAAGGGTACTCGCAGGTTTCGAAATTTATGGCGGGTTTTCGGGGGTACCCAAAAATTAGATACCCTTGTCATGCGAGTACGAGTACGGATAATGAAATACACTATCCGTACGGGATGGGTTCGGGTATGGATCCTAAGAATCTAGAGGGTACCTGCGGATACCCACCCCTACAGTTGAGCGATATAAGGCTTGCTAAGTTGTGATGGGCGATAGACAAGTGAAAGAAATTAACTACGGCGAGATCTTTTCTCTCGTCGCCAATATAACTATTTTTTGCACTTACCTCGCGGTTGCGGCTGCGGTTGCTTTCTTGTATGGTGGTTTACGAGACGAGGTTTATATGAAGTTATCTCCAGGGTTTGGAGAGGATGGGGATTCTCGAGTGTGTCGTCTTCGTAAATCCCTCTACGGTCTCAAGCAAACTCTTCGTTGCTGGTTTTCCAAACTTACCTCCGACCTATTGCGTTTTGGTTTTGTTTAGTCGTATGCAGATTATTCCTTGTTTACCTATACTCACGACCATACTCATTTCAGCATTCTTGTCTACATTGATGACTTGATCATTTCAGAGAATTCCTCTACGGAGATACAACGCTTCAAAGACTATATGAGCTCATGTTTCCACATGAAGGACCTGGGTGTTTTAAAATACTTCTTGGGGACTGAGATCGCAAGAAGTTCATCGGGTATATATCTTTGCCTATGGAAGTATACTCTGGATATCATTTGGGAAGTAGGCTTACTCGGCTCTCTTATATGGAGTAAAACCATAGGCTTTCTCTTCCCACCGCTCGGTTATTTGAGGAACCAGAACACTATCAACGTCTTGTTGATAGATTGGTGTATCTTAATGTTACACCCCCTGATCTTGCTTACATCATTTCACAGATTATCTCAATTCCTCAACAAACCTACGGTGGAACACTAGGAAGCAGCTTTACGTGTTGTTTGAAGTGTAGCGCGGGCCAAGGTATTTTTGTTAAGGCTAGAGTTTATCTCTCTTTGACTACTTGGTGTGATTCAGATTGAGTTGGTGGCTCTCCCATTTCTTGGAAGACGAAGAAGTAAGACACTTTATCTTGTTCATCCGCAGAAACTGAATACCGAACTATGGTTATGATGGTCCACGAACTTAAGTGGCTTATGTACCTTGTCACCAACCTCGACATTTCTCATTCTCGGTCGATCCGTATGTTCTGCGACAGCCAGGTAGCCTTCCACATCGCTGCGAACCCTGTCTTTCACGAGCGCTCCAAACACATCGAGGTAGACAGTCACTTTATCCATAATGAGTTACTCACATGCACGTTGACCACATATCATGTTTCTAAACACGATCAACTTACAGATATTCTCACGAAATCTCTTGGTAAAGAGTTCGAAGCATTTGTATCCAAGTTGGGCATACAAAATTTGTACACACTAATTTGAAGGGTATTAGAGGATATATTAGTCATGTATATCTAAGATTGGTATGCTAATGTATATAATCCAAATTGTGTAACATTGTGAAGACACAGGGTTTCATGCCGTCAAACACAACAATATCATCTCTAAGCAAAAAAACAATACAAATAATAAATATTAGATATATGAATATCTCACCATTTACGATAAACATTTTCTCGCATTAATAATATATGATGGATTAACGACTAATACAACACGCCTCTTGACAACTTTCGTGACTATAATATTTGTCGCATAAATTGTAATACTTTTTCACTTATTTGTTGATGATGAATTAAATAGTGGTTATTTTCACATTATTATATCACAACTAATTTATTCTCTATAAAATCAAGTAAAATGTGTGGAATAAATAATATGTGATATCATTTTTGTCGGATCACATTTCATTCCAAAAGGGTGAATTTTTTTAGTGTACAAAAATATATATACACATTATCCAAAGCTTTGATGACACAAGTGTGCAAAGTTTGATCTGAAGATGCGTACAAAGAATACGTTGATTTCGAACGCTCGAATTGGATTCGTGGGATCGTGGAGGATCTCTTATCTTAACTCACTATTAGAAATATTGAAAATAAAAATAAAAAAACTATCGTAATTAGGGATTTATTTTTTTTCAAAAAAAACCGTCTCTAGTTCCAGACGGATTCAAACATTTGCCCTTAATTGCGAACGGGTCAGAAATAGATTTGAACAGATTCTATATTTTTTTAGAAAACAAAAACATAGTGTCAAAAAAATATATCCGGAAATTAGGGACATACTTTTTTAATCCATCCAAAATTAAGGACGAATTTTTTCTTGTCGCCCGAAATTTTTTCCTAAGAAATTAAAAAATAAAATAAAAATCGATCCGTCATACTTCCGAGAATTAATGACAGATTGAAGATCTATCTCTAATCCGTCCGAAAATTAGGGATTAAAGAATTCTATTTGCAAATTACGGACGGACAAAAATCTACTTGGAATTTAAGGATGGAAAAATCCTTCTGAAATTTAGTGACAAACCTAAAATTCATCCAGAATTTAGAGATGGAATGAAATCTATCCGGAATTTAGAGAAAGATCAAAATCCATCCAGTAATTTCATCCATAAATTAAAACTTTCTAGTAGCCACTGGCCTAAAGGTACTCTTCAAGAGTCATCCGATGGATAATGGTGGTTGACGGTGGAGAATCTCTTGACTGGTCTAAGGGCACACTTCAAGAGTTCATCCGTTGATGGTGGATGATGCTGGTTGATGATGGAGGTTATGATCTCACGAGACAGAGTGAAAGAAGGTGGGGAAACGGTGTTTTGGTTGGAATGAAGGATACCACAAGATATGCAAAAGCCTTTTGATATAGTCGAAAATGACATCAATTGTTCCCGAAAACGAGGTGAAGATATCGTGTTCTTGATGAACGGTCAAGAAAACAAAGTGTTTATTCTTGGAAATTTCATTTTGGTATTATAAATATGGTAGAGCCATTCATATAGGAGAGATTCTACATCAAAACAAGTAATATACATAAATAAAGGATTACAAATTGATCTACTAGCTGTTTAGGAATATTTTCTAGCTGTTGGAGATCTTCGAACGAGGCAAGTAGATGATTTGGTGGGGTATGATTGGCTTGAGAGATTTTTTAGCCGTTTGAGATCTTCGTAATAGGAAAGAAGAGGACTCGGTGCAATAAGATTGGTTTTGACAATTTTGCTAGTCGTTCGGAAGAATAAGAAAATATTTTTATCTTCCACCTTCTCTTATCTGTGTCCATCCGAGCCCTTCGGTTTTAGATGTGTGGGTTTGACCCTATTCAATGTATAAAACAAACGTGAGTCTTCCTTGAGTTGGGATATGATCGTTGAAGGTATTAGTTGGAGAAAAATAGAAGATTTGGAGGGGTATTGAAATGCTTGGACGATTTTCTATACTTTATACGGGATAAAGTAAGATCTTTATCTTACATCCTTCTGTACTTATGTGACCCGAACCTTTTTGGTAAATTCTTATTATGGTCCACTAACTTTCATGCTTCCTTATCTACCTTTAATGCTTGTTTGAGCTTGTAATTCAACTATGTGCAAGTAGGCCTCCAGAACATTTTGTGTTTCGATCTCTTGGTTTAGCGTTTCATCGGTGTGACCTGCGTTGTGGTATTGAAGCCCATGACCTCATCATTCCCTCCACATTTCGAAAGATTGGTCCTCAAATCATAACAACCTAATAGTCCAAGGAGTTGGATCCGCTCTAGACTGTGGAATGGATCGTCTCCTTTTAATTCTTGTTTCACATGCCTTCTTTTGGAGAATCCGTGTTTTTTTACGTGCAATTATACCCTATCTACAATGACAGATTCTATGGGTGGTTCATCGATGGATCTTTCTTACAATCATGCATCACATTGGGGTTATTGTCCATGGTCTCCCTAGACGAATGTGATCGGCTTGCATAGGTACCACGTCACATATGACTTTACCCTCATATTTTTCGATGCAAAAAGGCAACTTGGCATGGTCTTTGTCATTGAACTCTACTTTTCCGTTAAAATTGAAGCTCATGTGGTCATGTATGTTCTCGCATCTCGTGCATGAACCATTATCAACGATGAAGTTACATACCTTATATTTTTCAAGCATTTAGTGTGGAAGAGTGTTTCCCTTTGCGTCATTTCGTCTAGTTCCACGAAGATACATAGAATTCGTCTAGTGACAAGAAGCTCTCAACTTTCTAGGTACGTGATTTCTTCTTCATTGTCTTTTACGAGCATGACTCATGGATTTGGACATTCACGAGACATGTCCTCGTCATTTGTATTCAAAACACTAAATTTCAGGACTACAAGACGGGGTATTTATAGGAAGAGTCTTGCTACTGTCATTCTTTTTCTCGGTCATGTTCTCTGGTGCCTTGACCTTACAAAGGTTTCGCCTTTTTTTATTTGTTCTTTTCTACCATTGTATTGTAGTAAGAACTTAGAATATGTGTTTCGCTAGTCGTAGCTTGCTTCTTCTTTTTGCTTAAATTGGATGGACATATGCAAAATATCTTACAAATTCATGGTTTCTTTATATTTCTATCTCTCTAGCAATCCATTCATTTAGACCATCTAGAATTTGAGCCATAATAGTTTCTTCATCTTCATCGATTTCCAATCTAGTTGGAATATGCTTAAATTATTCGAACTATTCTTTGACAAGTTATCTTCCTTGGTTAAATTTTTTATATAGTTCTTGTATATCCCTATGGAAGTGTGATGGTACATACCTTCTTTAAATGAGGGCTTGCATTCCCATCCACGTACCGATTTGTTCAAGATGTCTACGACGTCGAGCATTCACCTCATGATCCCTCCAACTGAGAGAGTGAGTTGTTTCAGTACGTACTGTACCTTTTTGTGCTTTGTGTAGATGTAACAGTAAAAAATAACGTCCATTCGGGCCAATACGTCTAGAAAAGTATATGGTTTAAACTTAAACATGTTACAATCTTGTGATACTCTTCGATGAAGTCGTGGTGGTTTGTCGTTGACTTGTGCTTTCGATAATGTCGATGAGGTTGTTATGGTGGATCATCATCATCCTCACGAGCGTGATAATGTGAGGATCATTGTTCTCTATGTCTATGGTGCGGGTCAGGTTTTGTATTTTCTTTTAGTTCTTTTCATTGAGGTTCAAGTGATATTTTTTTAGCCAAAAATTAAGTTGGTTATTTTTTTTCTTGGTGATTCTTCTAGGCGAATCACTTGTGTCTCCATTTGTTGGAGGATTTTCATAATCACATCAAGTTGGTTAATGCATTGAGAATTCTCTCCTTATCCAGTCACATCCTTTTGTTTTTTTTTCTTTTTCCAAAACGATAAAAAAGTACATGTGGTCCTTAAATCGGGTTTTTATACCAAAATGATACACGCTTGAGGAGTTGGATCTCAGGATATGTACAAAGAATCCGTTAATCTCGATCTCTCAAGTAGGATTCGTCGAGTCGTGGGAGATCTCTTGACTAGCCTAAAAGCACTATTCAAGAGTTCGTCCATTGATGGTGGATGATGGTCGAGGATCCCTTCACCGGTGTAAGGGCACTCTTCAAGAGTTTGTTTGTTGATGGTGGATGATGGTGGAGGTTATGATCTCATGAGGCAAAAGTAGGTTTGTGACTGGAAGAAGGTGGATGAATGGGGTTTTGGTTGGAATGAAGACACCACAAGAGGTGTGAAAGTCTTTTGATACAGTTGAAAATGACTTCAATTGTTCTCAGAACAAGTTAAAGATATTGTGTTCTTGACGAACGATTAAGAAAACAAAAAGAGCTTATTTCTTAGCAATTACAGTCTACTATTACAAATGGGGTGATTGCTTTACATAGGATATGCTTCACGTCAAAATAAGAAAAATATGTTAATAAATTATTACAAATTGATATATTAACCATTTAGAAAGATTTCTCAAGTGTTGGAGATATTCGAATGAGGAAAATAGATTATTTGGTAGGATATGATTGGCTTGGAGAGATTTTTTAGCCGTTGGAAATATTGGAAATAGGAAAATAGAGGATCTGATGGAATAAGATTGGTATGGACAATTTACTAGTCGTTGGGAAAGATAAGAAAAGATCTTTGTCTTTCATCTTCCTTTATCCGTGCTACCCGAACCCCTCAGTTTTAGATGTGTGGGTCGTGGTTCGGTTCAATTTATAAAACCAACATGAGTGTTCTTTGAGTTGAGATATGGTCATTGAAAGTGTTTGTTGGATGAAAATAGAGGATTTTGAGGGATATTAATGTGTTTGGGTGATTTTTTTCTGTTGTACGAGATAAGGTAAGATATTTATCTTTCATCCTTCCGTATCTATGTGACTCATGTCATTTGGTAAATATTCATTATGGTTTAGTGATTCTAATGCTTCTTTAGCTACCCTTTTACCGGCTTGTTCAATCTTTTGATTCGGCGATATGCAAATAGACTTCAAGAACGTTTTGTTCTTTCGTTTCCTTGGTTTAACATTTTACCAGTATGACCCTCATCTGGTACGGTGTTGTTACCATGAATTCGTCATTTAATATTACAAAATGTAAAATTATGAAGTCATGAAGAGAGTGGAATGTTCTTTAGAAAAAAAAATTATCTACCATGATTGTCTAAGCTTGTTCCATCTCGCGACTTGCAGATTTGTGGTGTATGCCAACGATGCCTACCACCCCATTCCCATTTTCCATTAAAAAAATTAAAACAATTGCATGCGTAATTTAATAAAATATAAAACTGAAGCTAGAAAAGGCAAGCATTTCTAAATTATGATTACCATTATTTGACCTACAAATTTATATACGCGACAAAATAATGGGATGGTGATCTCTTATTGACCCTTTTATTCAATAATCATCAATTCGAACGATATAAAAGAGAGACATTGGACATTGTTCACGCGCACACTGGTTTCGCCTTGCTTGATAATTAAATAGATTCCCTTGACAATAATTGCGTTTACATTAGGAATTAGATCTTTAATTTTTTTGTTTGGTAATATTTGTTGTATTTGAAAAAATAATGTACAAACCTTTTTTTGGTATCACATTGAAGTGGCGGAATATCAGATATACCCTCGTAGGGCTAAAACGCTTCAAAAATATCCTTCCCTAAAATAATTATTTAATCGAAAAAAACTGGAGAAAAGAAAAATTTACCCTTAATTTTCGAACATGAGAAAACCCGCATTCTGGGAGAGTAAAAGGCAAACCCGCATTCTAGGAGAGTAAAAGCCAAGAAAGAATAAGTGATTTCGAACTTGAGAGGGATCGATTCGAAGTTGGCAAGAAGCAAATGGCTAGAATCAGCAGCGGTGGAGAAGAGAGCACGAGTCAATCTTCAATGGCGTCAATAAGTGTAAGTAGATCGATTTCTAGGGTTTTAGAGGATGTCGAGTCCCAAAATGGTTTATTGATTTGAAATGGGTGTGAGTGTCAATGAGTCGGTTGAGTCTCAGTGAGTCAGTTGAGTCGCAAGAGTCGGTTGTCTCAGTGAGTCGGTTTGGGTCGCGATGGTCGGTTGAGCGTCGATTTCTAGGGTTTGCAGGCTGTCGAGTCCCAGAATGGTTTATTGATTTGAAATGGGTGTGAGTGTCAGTGAGTCCGTTGAGTCTGAGTGAGTCGATTTGGGTCGCAATGGTCGCTTGAGCGTCGCAGGGAGTCTAAGGGTCGTTTGAGTCGGTTGTCTTAGTGAGTCGGCTTGGGTCGCATGGTTCAGTCGAGTCGCATGGGTCGGTTGAGCCAAAGGGTCGGTTGGGTCGCATTTGTCGCATGGGTCGCATGGGTCGCATGGATCGCATG
>CM071863.1:5304555-5361941 GCA_036759665.1 Gynandropsis gynandra | reverse complement strand
CGACCCTTTCAACCCTTTGCGACCCTTGTACCCCTGCGACCCTTTCAACCCTTTGCGACCCTTGTACCCCTGCGACCCTTTCAACCCTTTGTGACCCTTTTAACCCTTTGCGACCCCTTTCCCCTGCGACCCCTTTACCTCTGCGACCTTTGGACCCCTGCGACCGTTGTGACCTTTGCGACCATTGCGACCCTTGGACCCCTGCGACCCTTTACCTCTGCGACCCTTGGACCCCTACGACCCCTTTACCTCTGCGACCCTTTGAACCCTTTGCGACCCCTTTACCATGCGACCCTTGGACCCATGCGACCCTTTGACCCTTTACGACCCTTTTCCCATCCGACCCTTGGACCCCTGCGACTTAGCGGGTAGAGGTTGTGCACTGCGACTTTTGACCCTTTGCGACCCATTTACCCTTGGACCCCTGCGACCCTTTACCTCTGCGACCCTTGGACCCCTACGACACCTTTACCTCTAGACCCTTTGAACCCTTTGCGACCCCTTTACCATGCGACCCTTGGACCCATGCGACCCTTTGAACCCTTTGCGACCCCTTTCCCATCCGACCCTTGGACCCCTGCGACCCTTTGCGACCCCTTTCCCATCCGACCCTTGGACCCCTGCGACCCTTTGACCCTTTCCGACCCATTTACCCTTGAACCCCTGCGACGACCTTTGATCCATTTCACCCCTCGATGAGACTCTGTGACCCAGTGCGACCGTACGACTCTGTGACCCACTCTGTCACCTTTGACATTGCAATAAACACAAGAGAAACACGAAAAACTCACTATACATACCTGGTTTTTCTACGGAACGTGCTTAATTGCAAGCTTCTTTGTTGACAACAAAGGATTTCAACCTATTGGCAGGGAATCTGATGTCGATTGCAAGCTACTCTCACCGAATCTATTGTGGTGTGGGGGAATAGTAATTTTCGCGCGAGAATTAGAGGTGCTCTAGAGGAGAGAGAAAAATTGTCGTCAAGGGTAATATGGGATTATCAATATTTTAAGGGTAGATTTGAAGTTGAAACTTTTTTTTTTCAGCCAAGGGTATTTTTGAAGCACTTTAGCCCTACAGGGGTATTTTTGATAATCCTCCCATTGAAGTATTGAAATCCATATATTAAAAAGGCATGTTTTCTCTGAGTTCTGAGAGCTTCTCGCTTCTCAGCCCTCCACGTCAGCTTGTCCATTTATTGAACCTTTATCTTCTCTCTCCCACGATCGCTTTTCAGTGAATGTGAAGAAAGTTTCTAGCTCCCACGATCTCTCCCCCAACGATCTCGGTAGCGAAGGTGAGGAGAGCAAATGGAGAGCCATCGGCTGGGCATACCGAGAGGCTCTCTTCTCTCCCACATCCATTCGCTCTCGGCAGTGAAGGTGACGAAACCTTCACTCTCCCACGATCTCTCTACCACGATCTCGGTTGTGCGGGTGCGCAAATGGTGAGCCATCGTCTAGGAATGGATCTCTTCTTTCCCACATCCATTCGGCAAGTGCTTGGCTCTTTTCGAGATTTCCGGTTGTGCTGCCGAACTGAACAGGTTGCTTTCCTTGATTTCAATCTGTCCTTCTTTGATTTATTTACCAATTGCTTTTTTTCCTCTTTCGCCTTTGATATTGATATGTGAGTGTGGAAGCAAAGTTAGGGTTTTGATAAAGGCGTGCCTCTTTTTCGGATGCTTTTGATATTGATCTGCAAGTGGAAATAAGGGTTTTGATATTGATCTGTAAGTGTGAAGGCAAAGTTAGGATCGATGTTCTTCGGAGGAAGAGGACCGCGATGATCAAGTTTTTCAAGAAGGATTTGGCTTATCTGCTTGCGAATGGCCTTCACGTCAATGTTTATGGCAGGGTAAGTTCATTCCTGTATATATGTTTATATATCTTATGTCTTCTGGTTTTACCTTTTGTGGAATTGAGTGAGCGATTTTCCTCCTATTGTTTAATTTATCGATATTTGTTTTGGCTTCTCCTCCTATTGTTTAAGGCATAGCCGAGCTAAGTCTCACATTGCTCCTGATCAAACTGGATCACCACCTGAAACCATCACTCAGAGCCCTTGGGACTTCTGACATCACTGTAAGTCTCAGATTCCTTTTCTAATCATCATCACTTTCACTATATATAATTCACATGTTTGCTAAAGAAATTAGCCCTTGACTTTCGCTTGGGTCTTTTGTAGTCACTGAAAATGTTCTGTCTCTTTTACTTTTTGGGTTTATTGGTAAGATATTGGAATGATGATAGGAGAAGCTTTTGGATGCGTCATAGTGATAGAATGTAAGCAGAATAATGTTACTAATTTTGGGTTTCAGATTTCTTGTTATGTTTCATGTTTCTCATCATCCATTCCATTCATAGCTTTGGTGGAGTCTAAGAAGTGTGAAGATCATGTATGAATGAATGAATCTTCAACGGCAGGTGTTGGATTTCCCTAGGGAAAAGTACCAATCACACCAGAGATGTGTTTCATATCTGAATCCAGTAAAGATCGCATACCTTGCTACCGAGTTCTTGATCAAACTGGGAGACAAATTCCCAACAGCCAGTTTGTGCAGGTAACAAAAGGATCTCCTTTTCCAAGATATGATTATCCAAAGAGAAAACTCAAAGTGAGAATCTCTTTCTTTAGGTCAACAAGGATGTCACAGTGAGGTTATATAGTCAGATGGTTACTCTACGAATGATGGATACTATATTTTATGAAGCTCAAAGACAAGGGAGACTTTCATTTTATGCTACTGCACTTGGGGAAGAGGCCATCAACATTGCATCAGCTGCAGCTCTCACCCCTGATGATCTTATCTTCCCTCATGTTCGTCCATATTATCTGAAAATCTGCATAGATATATGATTTAGTTATATTCTTGACACAATGAAGAGTATAACATGCCTGTCTTTGTATTTTGGCTGCAGTACAGAGAGCCTGGCGTTCTACTATGGCGTGGTTTTACACTTCAAGAATTTTCAAACCAATGTTTTGGTAACAATGCTGATAATGGAAAAGGCAGCCAGATGCAAATCCGCCACGGATCTAACAAGCATAACTATTTTACAGTTTCAGCAACAATTGCGTATGGCCTCAAAGCCAATTCTTTTACAATTCCAATATTTGATTTTCATGTTCTTGAGAATCTGATGCTTATGGGTAATATTATTTTATTCAGTACGCAGTTACCACATGCAGTTGGTGCAGCTTATTCCTTAAAGATGGACAGAAAGAATGCATGTGCCATCACATTCTTTGGCGATGGCGGGTCAAGTGAGGTAAATCCAAATAACTAATGATATCTTGTTCAATCCATCTTGAAATTGTTCTCGTCTTTTGGTTCCGATGAGGCGCCTGGTGTTAGCTGTAGCCCGGTCAAGAAATCGAGGAAAGTGTCGCGGTCGTCGTATAAGGTAAATGATTTGTTGTTAGAGTGGTCGAATTTCATGTTCCTTTTATGGTATAGAATTAGGTTCTGGTCTTAGGATTTGACGTATCCGAAGTAGATGGCTACCAGCCTCACTTAATTGCACCAGAACAGGGTTATCGACATCTTATCGAAGGTGCACTCAACTATTTCAGAGGTCCAGCCGAAGCTTCTGTGGATGTTGTAGGTTCTTTTGCATTTCTTCTTCTTGTCTTTATAGTTTTATGTTTCACTTCCGTCTCTTTTTAAGCTCAAGTCCCACCTTTTATACATATATATAGGTTCACTTTGTACTGAAAAAGCTTGTGAGAAAGTCAATCTACGAAACTGAGGTGAATTTCTTTAACTCAAACCGTTTTGCACTCTTACAAACCGAGATAGTTGCATCGCCAAACACTATCTTGGAGAAGATGTTGCAGAAATTCACCTTGAACATTATACCGATGATGATATTCTAATGTTGTTAGTGCCTTGCTGGGTGCTTCCAGTGGTTCGGCTTTGTCCAAAGCACTGCAGGCATATTTATCAATCGGAGAACAATTTTTTCAAGATGCACAACAGTTGATGGAAAAATAAGTTGCTTTGAGACGCAAATCCACAGGCCATTTTTTAATGTAAAGCCATTAGACTCAAATCAACTGGACAACTGGAATGCCTATTTGGACCTCGCAGAGTTATATGGGGACTTTGATTGGGTATTGTATCTCTTGCTTTCTGATTCTTTCTGGCTCTTGCATCTTCTTCTTTTTTAGAATCTTGTTTCTTTCATTAATCTCAGGATGTTAAACTTTATGAGAGATGTTTCATACCGTGACCTAATTAGAGGTGAACAATATATTGTAAGCACGAATATTTGAATTTGTTATTTGTATTCGTAAATATAGATATTCAATAAATACTCGTATTTGAACAAATTTGTTCGAACAAATTATAACAAAGGAACCAATGGATGCACAAGAATGAGAAAAAAAATGATAAGAGCAAGGACTGCGACGAGAGAAAATAGGTGAGAGTGAGGACTGCGCCGAGACGGTAGGGAAGGAGGTAAATGAGAGAGATAGTGTGGTAATAGGATTAGTTTTTTTATATGTTTATATTGGTGTTTGTATAATATGATTTTTTTAGATATTTTATATATTTATATTTTCAGTAAAATTATTAGATTAAAAATTTATTATTTGTAATTTGATTATTTTAATTAAATCTGTTATAATTTTTTATCTATATAGTTAATAAATACTTTATGTAGTATTTATGAATACAAATTTTTTGATAGTTGATCATAATATTTGTATTTATATCGATAGATATATAATATTCGTCATAGTAAATTATAATATAGCATAAAATATAAATTATAATATATATCATAAATTATAATATATCATAAAATATTCACAAATTATGGTTTTTTTTATTAAAAATTATTTTTGAAGGTTTTTAGTTTACCCCAATCATTTATTACAGTAACGTATTACACAAACCCACTCACCACCATCTTTACGGCTCATTCTATATTCTATGCTAAATTGACAATTATAAATCTACCACTTCATCCACTTTCGACAGCTGCCAAATCTATTCTATAGGTTACACTACCAAAATCAATTCCAGAAAATCAACCCATCCCTAAACAACAATAGTGATATTATAGATGCTAGAAGATGTTTCATCAATAAGTCATTTCGATTCTAAAATGAAACGCTACGATAAAATTGTAAAGGGCTTCTTCATCTACTCAACATTGGAATGAGAAATTTGTCCGCTGGAGGCAAGAAAAAGAATCGAATGGCATAACTTGTGCTATTTTTTACCTCTAATAAAATTGTCTTCCGACGACGATAGGAAACTTGGCTTGCTCATCTCCTAAGAGATTTTTGTTGAACCTAGAAAAACAAATAAAACAGCTTTAATGTTGGTTGTAGAGAAATATAATGAATTCAAGCTGATGGATTTTTACAAATGCACGTAATTAGAATCAGAAAGAAAACATCAAATTAATCGACTCAAATCAAATTTCATGTGAGAACACTATTATGTAATAGAAAAACAGATTCATGATTTCTTCACTAACCTATAGATTCCATAATCACGCGTTATGATATCGTTACAAAACAAATATTTTCTTAGTGTGCTGAGTTTTTTTTTCATTAGTTTAGGGACCTGTTACATATCTATTTGGCTTTAATGGTGGCCAGTATAATGACTGTTGAGCCTCGTAAAAAAATCACTACTGTTTTTTATCAGAGACAGATAACAACTACTTGCTTGGAGAAATGGTTGATCGTGAGGCAAGATAGTTGCAGACTGCTTAAAGTCCATCAGAATCACGATGACGATGTGGGGAATACAACTTCATTAGTCTGTTTCCTTATGTTAGTCTTTGTTTTGCTTATTCTTGGACATTATATGTATGTTGCACTATCAAGATTGACATCGGCCAACGAATTGCGTATCTTAGATCTTAATAAAGAAATCACACAATAATCGCTCATTGTCTATACATAAATATTCAATGGACTACCAATCGCTTTCTTCACTCAACCAATTACTTACTAACTTATAGTGTTGTTCTTATTTTAATAATTGTTAGTATTTTTATCCTCCATTTATAATGTACGATCAGAGGCTATCTTATCATATCATCATACAGAATCATCCATGGACAACCATTTACAATAATGCATTATTTTTAAAATGTCGATAATATAACATTTCTCCTAATAGCATACTTTACGAATAACATTGTTCTTCATATTAATTCATTTATATTGTGATGCATTTCATTCAATATTTTGTCATATACAACCATTAACATGTTTTAAGATTCTTCATTAAACTAATGCATAACATTTATTTATATTCTACAAATTACAATGATATATCTTCCCGCGCATCGCGCGGGTATATACCTAGTCTATATATTAAAAGTTCAACAATTTGGAGGCTTCTCATACATTCTCTTCTCTCAAGCTTCCACATCATCAAAGTATTTTTTTGTATTTTATTCTACATTAATTATCATTCATAAATTACTCTAAATGAATTATATATTAGTAATATTAATATTTTAATGAAACACAAATTATTTATATTAATTTAGAAAATATTTTAGTTATTATATATAAATAAAAAATTAATAAGTAATAAACAAAAAACATTATATATTTATTTGAAATAAAATTTAGTAAATTATTAAACTTGAACAGAATAATAATTAACAAATATTGATTTTTTATGCATTTTTTTTTCTCAAACTTCCATGTCATCCAAGTATTTTTTTTGTTTTTTATTCTAATTAATTATCATTCATAATTACTTAAAATGAATTATATATTAGTAAAATTAAAATTTTAAAGAAACACAAAATATTTATATTAAATTTGAGGATATTTTAGTTATTATACAATAAAAAATTAGTAAATTAATAAATAATTTTAAAATATAAAATGTTTATATATTTATTTGAAATAAAATTCAGTAAATTCTTAAACTTTAATAAAATAATTATTAAGAATATTGATTTTAGTTTTATATATTATTTAAAATTAGTCATCTTGAAAAACAATTGAGCTTATTTTAATAAATTTAAATTTCAAAAAACTACAACGATAAGTATTTAAATTTATATATGTTATTGAAAAAAACATTTGGAGTGAAAAAAAAATGGTCATGATATCATTTATCATGTCTAATTAATGTCTATTTTAATTTAGATTCAATCTATCTGTTAGTTAATATATATTTTTTTCTATAATTAAAATAACTAAATGATAATATCATGTATTAAATTTTTACAAAAAAAATGATCCATAAAAAATAAAATATATAAACGAATATAATATCATAACTTATTTTGAATTTATATATATTTTTCAAATTCATCTTTATAAAATAAAATTTTACTCGCGCAATGCGCGGATCATAACCTAGTGAAACTAATAGTATAAACAAAAAGTAATCTCAATCGCAATATATAAGTATGTCTTTTGTAGGCACATGTTTTGTACATGTTCTACATTGGAAATTGAGACAATAAATGAATATTATGTAAATATTCATATATAGAAAGATTTTAAAATGAGCTTAGAATAGGTCATTGGATATATATATATATATATAATTAAAATATGGATCTTAGGTCTTTTAGGCTCTTGGTTGAGGCGGATTGGACCTTGGTCCAGTGGGCCGAATGTTTTTCGACTCTTAGACTCTTGGTTGAGACGAACCAGGTCTTGGCCCAGCGGGCCGAAATTTTTTTGACCGTATGTATTTGATCGTTGGAGATGAAACAGTGTGTTTGATGAAGCGGTGCATATGTTCAAAAGCTATGAACGCTCCTTTCCGAAACCTTGTATCCGAAGGCAAATTGTGTCTCTTAACTTGCACCTGAAACTATCTATATGAAGGGTCATCTGATTATTCGGAAATACATTGAAAACCCCTTCATTTACCCCTTAAAATTCTGAAAAATTCACAAAGTAGATTCGACAAGATATCGATCTATTGTGATCGTTGAATTCTCAATATGAAATAGAGTGATAATTTTCGTCTTAGGATACTGCAAACGCAGACATCGATCTTCCATATAATTTGATATTGTTAATTGTTGTTTTTCAATTCAACATTTGTTTAATATTTGTTTATAAATTATACATCCAAACTCATTGGTTCTAATAGGAATAAGAGAGCAATCAGTGGGGATAGCAATCAAGGGAATTATATCAACATCTTCAATCAAGGATTCTCAATTATCTCAATCAAGGATTAAGAATTATCTCAACATCTTCAATCAAGGATTCTCAATCAATTATTTCAATCAAGGATTCTCAATCAATTATTTCAATCAAGGATTCTCACAACTACAATCAAGGGCACATCAAATAATTCCTTTTTTGTAGATATTCGGTTTCTTTATTGTCATCAATTTCATGTGTATATATTACAACAAATGCTCAATGAATAGATCATCTTCTTCTTCCCCACAAAATACATTCAGTATTTCTCATGGTATCAGAGCCTTAGTGCTCAATTTTTTTCTTCTTACTTGCCGACGTTATTTCCAGCCTATCTTACAACTCCACCAAAGCTATTTCCGGTGCGAAGCTTCCGACGAAATTCCTTGAAAGATGAGTAATGAAGTGCATATTGTAACTCCTACTATGGGAGCAACCGCAAATGCCAGCACCCTTGGCTCCACATCCGCAAGGAGCCGAGAGTTGTCTGTGTATTCGCCGTTTTACCTTCACCCGTCAGAGGGGCCAGGCACCGTTATCACCCCAATCCAGCTGAGAGGGGACTCCAACTATGAGGAGTGGGCTAAGCACGTACGACATGTGCTCAATACCAAGCGAAAGCTTGGTTTCATCGACGGTACAATCAAACGTCCAGATCCAGACACTGTCGAATTCACGGAGTGGGGACCTGTGAATTCAATGCTAGTCAAATGGATTTTCAACACTATCGAGCCACAACTCCGATCTACAATCTCTATTGTCAAAGAAGTTCATGTGCTGTGGAGTGATTTGAAGCACAGGTTTTCTGTTGGGAATGGTCTACGAGTGTATCAAATATGCTCGGAGTTGATGGCATGCAAACAACATGGTCACTCAGTTCAGATCTACTTCGGCATGTTGAAGAAATTTTAGGACGCGCTTGATGCTTACAAGCCCGTCCGGTCATGCACGTGTGGGCTGTGCAGATGTGGAGAACTCTCCACAATTACTTCGTGACAAAGAAACCGAACGAGTCAATTTCTTCTTGCTTGGTCTTGACGACACTCGGTTTGGGACTATCCGATCCAGTATCTTGAGTATGGATCCTCTGCCCAATCTCAACCGAGTTTATTCAATGGTGATTCAAGAGGAGCGGCAACACACTGTCTCACGACTGAAGGAGGACCGTGCTGAGATCGTAGGATACGCCGCACGAGCAGAATTCTCCAAGGGTGCAGCGTATTCGACGAAGGATAAAAGGCGTTTCTGTACTCATTGCAAGCGCAATGGGCATGACATATCAAGCTGCTCTCTACTTCACGGTTTTCTGGAGTGTTGGGATGAACGGCCACGAAAGAATGGTGATGCACCGCGAAACAGAAGCCGAACGGGGCAGACAAACGCGGCTAGAGCGACCGGAGCTCAGCACAACACAGGCAACTTTGGACGTGTGCGACCAACTGTTGTGCGTGCAAATGTTGCGCAGACCGTAGGATCCTCGACGGGAACCCAACCGATTATCGCAGTGGAACACCAAAGCCTGCACGGTTTCAACGATGAACAATGGCAACATTGCTAAGCTTGCTCAAAATGCAATCTCCAGCAAATGAGGATCGAACATCCGGTAAGACAAGCCACACTGAATTCCTTTTAGATTCTGCCGCTTCTCATCACATGACTGGTACCCTTGAGTTGCTGGTTGATGTTGTTGATCTTGTCCCATGTCCCGTTGGGCTGCCCAATGGAGACACGACGATGGTTACAAAATCAGGCACAATGCACTTCGGAAATCGTTTTTCTCTGAGAAACGTGCTATACGTTCCTGGATTAAACTGCACCCTCATCTCGATTGCAAAATTGTTGCATTACAATGGTTATACGGTTTTGTTCACTAATCAATTGTGTGTGATTCAGGACCGGACTACGAGGACCCTGATTGGAGCGGGTGAAGAATACAATGGGGTCTACAAGTTTAAAGGGGCTGTCAACATCTGAGCATGCAAAGCAGTTAGTTTATCTCCTAGCGATTTGTGGCACCGAAATTTTGGTCATCCTTCCGACCGAGTTTTAAGTTTTTTGCCGAGTGTTGTTGTTTCTGATAATAAAGACCTGTGTGATGTTTGTTTTCGGGCAAAACAAACAAGGTCTCATTTCACGGATAGTGACAATAAAGCTGCTAGATGTTTTGATTTAGTCCATTGCGATATATCATTTGTCATCATCTTGTGGTGCTCATTATTTTCTCACAGTTGTTGACGATCGCTCTCGTGCTGTTTGGGTTTATCTAATGACAGCGAAAAGTGAAGTCAAGCGGCTGATTCCAACATTTTGCGCTATGGTTAAACAACAATTTGATAAGGTCATCAAGGTTGTGCGGTCAGACAACGAGGGTGAATTTCTTGCTTTGCGGGCTTTCTTCAATGACACAGGCATACTCCATCAGACATCATGTGCATACACGCCTCAACAAAATAGGCGCGTGGAAAGGAAACATCGCCATATTTTGAACGTTGCTAGAGCACTCATGTTGCAAGCCAATTTCTCGAAAAGGTTTTGGGGCGAATGTGTTCTGATAGTTGCTTATTTGATTAATCCAACTCCGTCTGTTTTGCATGAAGGAAAGTCTCATTACGAGATTCTTCACGAAGAAGCACCGATGCTCGATCAGATCAAGACACTCGGTTGTCTTTGTTATGCACACAAAGGGAGGCGACCAACAGATAAGTTCGAGTCGCGGGGGAAGAAATGTGTCCTCATTGGTTATCATTCGACGCAAAAAGGGTGGAAGGTATGTGATTTGATGACCTCGGAGGTTTTCGTCTCCCGGGATGTTATTTTCTTTGAAGATCAATCCTTTTCAAGATAACGATATCACTGGTGGTACTGCTGATAATCAACCGAGAAATACTGTGTCAGTGACTGTTTGGGAAGATTTTGATCGAAATCGGAAGGAAGACGACAACACAGAGGACCGTTTGACGACAGGGGGCGTCAACACGACCGAGATGACTATCAACGCCGAGAGTCAGCATGATCCTCATCCACACGATCGTGCTGAACTGCGTCATGAACCTCATTTGGGTAACGAGGTACAACACGATCGTGCCACCAGTCGACACGATCGTGCTGAACAGATATAACACCTACAGACACTACAATCGTTCTGGGCAGAGGTCAGCGGGTGCGCAAAGCGTCGACGAAATTACATTATTTTGTTACCTACTCAGTACAAAATGTTGGGAAGACCCTCTCCAAGCTAAAGACCCCATTCGCATTCAACCCAACACTCCACATCAGTCCTCGGGTACCACTCCTTATCCTATAACCAATTTTGTCTCATGTGATATTTTCTCGGCTCCACATCGAGCCTTTCTCGCAGCAGTGTCTACAGGAGTCGAGCCTCGCTCTTATCAGCAAGCATCTCAATCTCCAGAATGGTCGGAGGCAATGTAGTTCGAGCTACGGGCACTTGATCAGAATCATACCTGGGACTTGGTTCCACTTCCACTAGGAAAAAGATCGATTGGGTGTCGCTGGGTTTACAAGTTAAAATACAATTCCGACGGGTACATTGAAAGACATAAAGCTCGCTTGGTTGTTCTCGGGAATCGACATAAGGAAGGCATTGATTATGATGACACATTTTCCTCGGTTGTGAAATTAACGACTGTTTGCCTATTTCTTGCTGTTGTGGCTGCTCACAATTGGCATGTGCATCAAATGGATGTACACAATGCCTTTCTACATGGAGATTTACACGAATAAGTTTATATGCGACTACCACAAGGGCTATTTACAACTGATCCTTCACTAGTTTGCAAGTTGAAAAAATCGTTGTACGGGCTGAAACAAGCCCCACGATGATGGTTCACCAAACTCACTGCGTCACTTCTTCGTTACGGGTTCCTACAATCAAGGTCAGATTAGTCCCTTTTCACTTTGACCCGCGGCTCCTCGTGTCTTCATGTGTTAATTTATGTGGATGATTTATTGATCGGTGGTAGTGATATCTTGGAGATTAACGTTTTCAAAGCATATTTAAGGAATTGCTTTCACATGAAGGACCTCGGGCCCCTCAAATACTTCCTAGGCATCGAAGTGTCGCGCAATGCTTCCGGGTTTTATCTTTCACAGAGGAAATACACTTTGGATATATTGTCGGAATGTGGGCTTCTTGGATGCAAACCTGTAGCTACACCTCTCGAGCAGAATCACCGATTGCTTTCCTCTCAGAGTGATGTTTTGGATGATCCGGAGAGGTATAGACGTCTTGTTGGCCGATTGTTATATCTAACTCACACACGGCCAGAGATCAGTTTTGCATTACATATGTTGTCCCAGTTCTTGCAAACTCCTCAACTAGACCATTGGGAGGCAGCTCTCTGAGTTGTTCGTTATCTCAAGGAGGCACCGGGGCAAGGCATTTGGCTCAAGTCTGATTGTGACTTGTCTCTTAGTAGATATTGCGATTTCGACTAGGCTACATGTCTGATTTCACGGCGATCCGTGGGAGGGCACATTGTTTTTCTTGGCCAAAGTCCGATTGCATGGAAAACGAATAAGCAAGCACGGTCTCTCGGTCATCAGCGGAGGCCGAATATCGTTCTATGGCCTTGCTTACTTGTGAGGTCAAATGGCTCAAAGTGTTACTGTTGGGGTTTGGAATTGCTCATTCAACACCCCTTCCTGTGTTTTGCGACAGTAAAGCCGCCATCGACATCGCGACCAATTCTGTCTTCCACGAACGAACCAAACATATAGAGGTCGATTGTCACTTCATCCGGGACGAGCTCAAGAAGGGCCTCATTTCGACATATTATGTTCGGTCATCCGAACAGATCGCAGACATTTTCACCAAGGCTCTTGGACATCAACCGTTTCTTTATCTACGCTCCAAGTTGGGTATTACGGACCTCATACGCCAACTTGAGGAGACGTAATAGGAATAAGAGAGCAATCAGTGGGGATAGCAATTAAGGGAATTATATCAACATCTTGATTCTCAATTATCTCAATCAAGGATTCAGAATTATCTCAACATCTTCAATTAAGGAATCTCAATCAATTATTTCAATCAAGGATTCTCAATCAATTATTTCAATCAAGGATTCTCACAATTACAATCAAGGGCACATCAAATAATTCCTTTTTTTTATAGATATTCGGTTTCTTTATTGTCCTCAATTCCATGTGTATATATTACGAAAAAGGCTCAATGAATAGATCATCTTCTTCTTCCCCACGAAATACATTCAGAATTTCTTAGGTTCTAACATCTTTGATATAGAAAAAAAAAATGTGTGCATTCATTAATATTTATTTAAAAATAATATATTGATTATGTATAATGGTTATGTATCTAAAATGGATTTTCTCAATTTGTGAACGAAGTGTGTTTTATTCCAAATTAATATTTATTTTGAAAAATATATTTACATTAGATAAATACGAATCAGATAAAAAATTAATTGATCGTACGATTTATAAATTTCATTTAAAAATATAATAGTTTTGTTTGGAATAACCATGTATATAAATATTAGAATATGATCCATAGAAAACATGTTTAAATAAAAACATACCATTTTGTTTCCATAACTTACAAAGCTTCGCTTGTCAAACGATTTTGTTATAATAAGTGAAGTTGAAGTGTGGTGAAATTTATCTAACCAAATTAATATAAAAATTTATATTATATAAGCTAATATTTATCCATTAATAGAAAATATTTTTAATGGTTACCCGTGAGATTTTGAAGAAACTGTGATAAAATATGGATATTATAAAATAAATCTAGTCAAATGATATAAAGATAAACAAATTGGTCATAAACAAATTGGTCAACTAGACGAGAGAAATAGTGCTATGAAAAATTTCAGATGATGATTATATTCTATTGAAAAAAAATACGATTTGGATCTTAATAATTCCTTCTGAAATAATTTCAAATGTATATTTTCTATTATATGGAATAATAAATGATGATTTGTCCAGAAGCTGCCGAGTTAGGCGTAGACGTGAGCGTTATCAACAACAGGCTAGAGCATGATTTAAGACAGTCGTTCCCAGACACACCACGAAGAGTTGAGATTGTTCTGTCCGAATCACATGCAATAAAAATTCAAATTGAGGCTGACACTGAAACAAAACATTTACTTTATTTTTATTATTATTATTATTATTATTTTCACAATGATAATGATAAAGAATGAGAATCACACTGGTGACATATGTAGAATATTTCCGAATTTTCGTTGCCACATTAAATTCGAATAATAATAATAATAATATGACTTTACGCGGCAACACCTCCGGTTCCGCGTTTTCCGGCAGACCAACGTCAGCCGCCGCGTCGTCAAGTTCGTTGAAATCACAATTTCGCCACTCCGACCGATCTTCAACAGATGTGTTCCCTTCCAAAATTACCCTCGGCGAATTCGTATATTCCTTGCTTGTCCCTTCCTCTTCCGAAACGTGGCCTCTAACATCAACCCAACCATCTGATACCCAGCTTGCCCCTTCAATTGTAGCCAATTTACAAATCCTTGCCATCGCGGAAACCTCGAGTCCGGATCTCGACCCGGTCTCTTTTTCTGTCTCATCCTCTTCAAACTCCGAGTTGTCCCAGTCGAGTACGCAACGCGGAGACGACTCGGTGAACGACGAACAATGAGCGCGTGACAGAAACGGGTGCTGCAAAAGCTGATCGCAACTCCACCTCTGACTTGGGTCTCTGTTCAAACACTTGTCGAGGAAATCGCGCCCGGATTTCGACAGACCCACCGGAAAAACTGGCAACTCGTCAGAGAACCCGATTCGACGTAACGAGTACAGTCCTTGGTCTTCCCAGGCGGGTTTTCCGGTGAACATCTCGATGACCGTACATCCGAGCGACCACACGTCGCTCTCCGGACCCTGGTACTCCTTCCTCACTACCTCCGGCGCCATCCACAATGGACTTCCACGTGGAGTGATCAGTGCCGTCGATTCGCCTATTCGGAATCGGATCGCGGAACCGAAATCCGCGAGCTTGACGGAGCTCCGGTCCTCTCCGAAGAGGATGTTCCTCGCCTTCACATCGCAGTGAACGATTCCGTGCAAGTGAACGTGTCGAAGAGCAGAGACCAAGCACCATGTGTACCGTCGGAGCAGAGCCTCGTCGATTTCACCGGAGGCGGATGCTACGTCACCACCTGGAAGATGCTCCATGTGTAGATTCCGAAATGACGACATTCCCTCTTTGGAGACGTCATCGCCGATAAACCCGACGACACATGGGTGAGGCTCGAGAGACCGAAGGACGGCGATCTCGTTCTCCAGAGACTCCGCCTGAGCAGGGAGACAAGAGGCGAGATCCACGGACTTCACTACGAAAACTCCACCGTCGGATCTTCTCACCGCCGTGGATACGGTGCCGAAACATCCGCGTCCGATGCACGCGCCTCGAACCCAAGAAGAAGAAGTGTGTCTGACTCTGATGTTCTGTTTCTCCATGTGTGCCAACTTTCGTGTGTCCTGCTTGTGACCACGGGGCTTTTTATACCTGTTTTTTGAAACGACTAAATGTGAACAAGGAATAAAGTTGCAATTTTTTAATTTCTGACGTGGAATTTTGCTTCGACGTGTCTCAGAACACAAAATTGTGGAGGAGAAATACCATTACATTTTTAAAAATTATCACGTGGAAAACCATTTACATGCTCACTCACTTTAACGTGTTTAATTTCATAATAGATTTTCTCAAGCAATAAACTTTACGTCGCAAAAAAAGAAATGTTACGTACGGATGTATGATTTATGGGTTAGTTGAAAATATAAAAGAAAGTTCCGTTAAGGAAGAAGCAGTTGGATGACATCAGGAAGACACTTGGAGAAATTCCCCGGCTGCCGTAAGAAACTAAGCACTCTCTCAAACTATTATCCTTATCCAAGAAATACCAATTTACGGTTTGATCTGGTCCGTTGATTTTTACAAGAGGCCTAATAAAGCGGTTGCTTGTAATTGATCTAATTCAGATCGGTCGGTGGATCGTGGGGAAGGCAACAATTACGTGTCGATGGACTTGTGTTGCCGTTTGATCTATTGACTTTCTTCAGTTGGTGGTTTGTTTGACTCTCTTTGTACGTGATCAACACATCGAATATACTCAAGATCTGTGACTTATGGTTATATATTTATATATTACATTATTCGGAAGACAGCGTATATGAATGCGAAGCAGGAGATTAGAACTCGAACAAAATATATTGGATACGCCCAGTTAGTTGCCTAAGAGTCAGAGGTCACCACTTGGAGATAACCCAAAGAGATGGAATTAGGCGAGTGAGGTAATGGT
The DNA here is from genome assembly GCA_036759665.1 of Gynandropsis gynandra. Taxonomy (NCBI): domain Eukaryota; kingdom Viridiplantae; phylum Streptophyta; class Magnoliopsida; order Brassicales; family Cleomaceae; genus Gynandropsis; species Gynandropsis gynandra. The sequence continues at coordinate 5,345,466 of CM071863.1, read as the reverse complement.
TTTAGATGACGTGGCGTGATATAAATGGTCCACGTCTACCGACAGGGAACCAGAGGCTCCAGTTGTCCGAACTAAATATTTTAACATTACACCGTTGACGTGCTTCACCAGTCTCCACGTATTACTATTTTTGTCTTCGGGTTACGAAGTAGTTAGTAAGTGTACGGAATTTATTTATTTGATTTAATTTTAATTTTAATTTTAATTTATTTTTAAACTTACTAACCGTGTATTTAAATATAAACACGAAGTACATATACTTCATAAAAATTATGGTGAAACATGCGCTCATTGTATTTGCGGCGATGGCTCTATAGTTAAAGTGTTCTACCCAAGAAATATATTTTTCATCAATATTTAAAGATATGATCTTCATCATCTTTTTAGAGCAAAAATAAAATAAATTTTCAATTTTTTAGCAATAAAATATATATATATATATATTTAAATTTATTAGTTTTTATAGGTGGTAATAAAATATTCAAAATATTTATATTTAATTTAAGGAAATATAGCATTAAAAATATCCAACTATTTTATTTTAGCCTATAAAACATGAATTATTATCTTCAACCTAAAAAAACTCAAATTTATTGTTTTATGCCTTAAAAACACTATATCGCGTAGAAAATATCAAATTTTATTACTTTTAACCTAAAAATTTTGAATTTTTAAGTTTTATCTAAAAAAACACAGACTTATCAAATGAATCATATCCATACATAAACATCAACTCTTGGTAAGCTTCCTATAGTGTTTACTATGTAGAATTATTTTTCAACAGAGTTTCAACCGGTTTCAAAATAAAATTCGAATTTCACCCGATTTCAACCCCAAATCCAAAAGCAACAAAAAACAACCCAAATTTCAACCTAATCTTTATCGAAAATTTGAATTCCACCAAATTTTAGAAAGAAGTTCAGTCCGATTTCAATTTTAGTAAGAAATCCAAATTCGAACCAATTTCAATCGGAAATTTGAATTCAACCCAATTTTAACATGATTTCAATCTGGTTCGAATTTGAATTTCTTATTAAAATTGAAATTGGACTGAAATTATTTCTTAAATTGGATGGAACTCGACTTTTCGATGAAAATTAGGTTGAAATTCGGGTTGTTTTTTTGTTGAATTTGGATTTCGGATTGAAATCGGGTGAAATTCGAATTTTACTTTGAAACCGGTTGAAATCCTGTTGAAAAATAATTCTACATCGTAAACACTATAGGAAGTTTACGAATAGTTAATGTTTGTGTATGGATATGATTCATTTGATAAGTTTGTGTTTTTTAGACAAAACTTAAAAATTCAAAATTTTTAGGTTAAAAGTAACAATTTGTGTTTTATAGGCAAAAATTAAAAAGTTTGGTATTTTCTACATTATATCCTTAAAGTTAGCGTTTTTAAGGCAAAAAACAATAAGTTTGGATTTTTTAAGGTTGAAGATAATAATTCATGTCTTATAGGCTAAAATAAAATAGTTGGATATTTTTTATGCTATATTCCCTTAATTTAAAATTGAAAAATCAAATATAAATACAAATAACTAAATTCGAATATTTATCAAATATAAATATTAATGTAAAATGTACATTATGCAAATTATTTGTATACTACAAATATAAAAAATAATTAATTTATTTAAATATATATACAAATATATGTAACACGATAAAACGTAAAATACTAAGGTCAAATTAAAAAAACTGTAAATATGAAAATTTTAAAACAATGAAAGTTCGATTGCTCTTGCATTGTCTACCTTTTACGAGTTATATCATTTCTATCGCAAATCGTAGAAATCTCGCCTTATTCATGTTACCGTCAAAGTTCAGCCTTCTCCTTATAGTTGTTGAACCATCGTTTATTGCACTACTAGAAATTTTAAGATTGAAAACGGAATTTGCAGACTGATCAGTTCGTCCCTAGATTTGGGGACGAATTACAGACAAAATAGGAGCGGAAAAGAAAGTTGTCTCTAATCCGTCCGGAAATTTGCGTACAAATATACAGTCCCTAAATCGTTCGTATTTGCGGACGGATTGGAAACAGATTTGGAGGACGTTCCGGATTAAGGACAGTCGCCGACGAGGGTCCGCAAATTGCGATTACGACGATTTGGAAATACATGAAACGAACTAGTAATACAAATGTTACTCACATATGATTTCTAATTAATTATCGTCATGTATTAACATTTAAAATTTAATGTAATTAAATTTAATTTCAATTTTTAATTTATTTTTTATTTTTTAAAAATATAATGTTTTTAATAAAAAGTTTTGAGCCGTCGGTTAATATGCGACGTTCTCCGGTGAACCGCGAGTACGTATTTCGGTCGCTTTTTCCGTCGATTTGCGGATGGTCTGGTGGACGATTTACGGACTGAAATTTCCGTCTTTAATTGCAGACGGATTACAGACAGATATTATTTGGCGTCGCTCATTTGCTAACTACTTTTGTTCCTCCCTAATCCGTCCCTAACCATCACCTTGTCCTTCATCGCAGATCCCTTTCTCCTTGTCGTTGTTGAAACATCACTTTGTCCTTCGTTGAAGGTCGCTTCGCATTGTCCTTCGTCATAGATCGTATTCTCCTAGTCGATGTCGATCCATCGGTTTGTCATTTACTACAGACTGCATTCGCATTTTCCGTCGCCGCAAATCGATCCGTTATGTCGTTGTTGTTGTTGAATCATCACCTTGCTTTTCATCACAAATCGTCTTCGCTTGGTCCTTCATGATAGATCACCTTCTCTTTTTCTTTTTCGTTGTCGGACCATCACCTTGTTTTTCGGCACATATCGTTTTTGTCTTGTCTTTCATCTCAAATAGTCTTCTCCTTGGCGTTGCAGAACTCTCGCTTCTCCCTGTCGCAAAACCGTTTTTTCTTCGTTTCTCTTTCTAATAATTTTTAGTTTCGGATACAGATATGATATTAGACAGAGAAAAATAAATTTAAAATTTGTAAATTAAAGTTGGCTCGTCAAAGTACATAGCTTTAATTTTAAAAATGCCAAAAACTTATTATATATCGTTGATTACATTATATGTATATATTGTTAAATGCGTACATGTATATGTTCTCGAACTTTAATAAATAATATTTTAAAAAGTTTATATAACATAATTGGTTATTTATAAATATATATGACATTAATTCAAATTAAATTTCACGAGCACTACTCATTTATTTATTAATTATAAATTTAAAAGAAATATAAAAATCAGTTTCCCTCCGTTTCTCTTTCGCCCTTCCGAGAACGGTCCACCAATTGTTCCATATCCTTTGAGGGCAGCTTTAATGAAAAAACAAGAGTCCAAAAAATAAGATATTGTTTTTGAAGATTTTGGGGACCAGACCATATTATATGTTACAGATTAGATAATCCACTTGCAATTTGCTGCCGAAACCAAAATTTTAAATATATTTTTTAAATCTCTCGACTTATACTATAACATAACTAAGAGAAAAGCGAACTTACTTAAGAGGCTAATTGTCTTTAATCAAAAAGTGTGTCGTGAAGAAATTATAGTGTCTTGCTCGAGTGAAAGAAAATATATGGAAAAAATCATATATAACTACGAAATAGCTTAATCGAATTGAGATATAAACTAATTAAAACAATTAGGTTATTAATACATAATTTTTTAAAAAGAAGTTTATAAAGGGATTAACGATTAATTAATGGTTTAATTAAAGGCAAAACATGGAAGAGACAAAGGGTTCTGTAGTGTGGATAAATGTCGTGTGAGAAGAAGACAACAAAGCAGCGAAACTCAAAATCTGGTGGCAGACAATGTAACATGGAGATGCATGCAAACGGATCCCAACTCACAATTATCTGACATTCAACAAAATTTATTACACCAAAATACCTATAAAATATGCATTTCTTTTTGTGTATATACATGTATTATGTTTATTTGGGTCTACATATATATTTTCCCAAAAAGGATCATGGAAAACTTAGCCTGAAACAAATTTTTTTGTCCCGGATAATTAGATGAATCATGAAAACGGAATTAAAGTAACAATGTCATCAAGTACATTTTTATATGAATTTTGTAGTTTATTAAAGTTTTGATTTAGTAAACAGAAAATGCAAAAGACACTACAAGAAAAATCGGTTTTAGGAACCGAAAAATCGGTTCCCAATCCGTTCCTAAACCAGTTTAGGAACGGATTAGAGACGACCAGTGGTAGTATCCAATCGCGCGTCTCTAATTTTTTCCAGTCTCCAATCCGTGCCTAATTAGGGACGGAAATTGTAGTACCCAATCCGTCCCTAATTAGGGACTGGAAAAGTAGTCCCAAATCGGTCTCCAAAAATTGGAAACGGCACTAGTATCCGTTTCCAAATTTTTTTAAAAAATAAAAATAAAAAAAAAATTTAAAATTTTTAAATTTAATCGATTATATTAAAAGTTCGATTACATTAAAAGTTCGATTACATTAAAAGTTCGATTACATTAAAAGTTCGATTACATTAAAAGTTCGATTACATTAAAAGTTCGATTACATTACATATAATACTAAACCGTCCGATTACTCCGCGTCGGAATCACTGCTCTGAATTGCATCCCAATCGATGTTAGGCATTTGCGCTTTCATCATGCGCATAAGCTTATCCATACGCCTTTTTGATCGTTCATTCTCTTTTCTTGATAGTTCCGCCTCCTTTAGTGCTTGTTCAACGCGCCTGTCGGTTTCTTTGAACCTTTCGTCCATGTGTTGTCGGAGCTCGTAATCCACTTTTTGTTTACCTTTGGATGAAGTTGAATGTTTTGAGGACATTACTCCAAGTCCGAAGATACGACCTTTGTAGGGCGTAACTTGCTGTAAAACAAATACCGAGAATTAATAACATTTTTAAATAATGAAATTAGATGATAGTACTCGTTGTACAACTCGAGATACAACTCGTTGTACTCTTCCTGACTAAGAGTAGTTTGTGAGCCGTCTTCTCTCGGTGGAATTTGCGATACTCGCTCCGATGCCATGTTTTGAACTTCATCGTGAATGGTTTTCGCCTTTGGATCCACCCACGAACCATCTGACTTCCTAACGTGTGTACGTTCCAACAAGTCTAAATACGATGGTTCGTATCCCTTCTCTTTCGCCTGAAAAAAATATAAAGACATAGTTTAATAAAATGTAAATGTTATAAAACGACATAACCTACAAAAAATATCAAAATATGAGTCAATATTCAAAATGACATATGTGGTAAGGATAACATTGTTTTAAACTTGTTTTCTATACCTGGATATTCCAATTGCAAAATTTCCTTTAAAATCCCATAAAAATCTGGTTCATCGACCGATGCACAATAGCTTTCACCTTTCACACATACACCGTAATTCATCGTCGACTTCAATTTTCCATGATCGTAAGTGTGAAAATTATAACCACGTGTAAAATACATAGGCCAACTCATAACTTTCACAATCGGTCCTTTGACAAGATCTCGTAGCCACAACGGGTGATTGCCCATCTCAACCTGCAGTACATATACACATCGTCAGAATATTATAAAAGTTATTTATGTAAAATTTCATTACTTACATATTGTCGCATCCATGTCGAGAAATCTTTTTCTTTAAGTTCTTGGAGCTGAGAATCATCAATGTTCGTATATGTATTCTTCAATATATCCTCAAATGTCCTATAAAAAGAAACAAAATTCTACAAATATTATAACAATAAACAAAATTGTCATTGTGATAACCATAGTTAATTATGAGATTTTACCTTTCAAAAGGCTGTAGATATTCGCAGTTCAATAAAACATATGTATGTGCGATATGAAGATCTCGTTGTGATAACCATATATCTTTCGCCTTACCAGCAGCTCGACCAATTCCGCAAAATATGTCCGGAACATCTGGTACTGGATATGAATACGCCACACCACCATCAAAATATCTGTCTGGATTTCTACTCCGCGTTTGAACATGTGGCTCGAAGTAGTATGACGTAAAGAACGATATTTCCTCATTGACGTATTGTTCAACAATTGAACCCTCCGGTCGAGCTTTTTGTTTGGTTTTTTTCTTCAGATGAAACATAAATCGCTCGAACGGATACATCCAACGAAATTGAACTGGACCTCCTAGTGCGGCTTCGTGCGGTAAATGAACTGTCAAGTGCTCCATAACATCGAAGAATGATGGTGGAAAAATCTTCTCCAAATTACATAGTACAGTAACTATGTTATTTTGCAGTCGACGAACTACATCCATACTCAGATTTCTCGAACATAAATCTCGAAAGAATAGGCCAACACCTGTAACATTAAAATATTATTCGTGTATTTAACAAATATTCACACTACATATTAATATAAAATCAACCACATACCTCCAATTGCTTCGTGTGCATGTTTGTCCATCAATTCAGAAAAACATATCGGAAGAAGTCTTTGCATGAATACATGACAATCGTGACTTTTCATCCCTAATAACTTTCCTCCTTGAATGTCAACGCACCTTCCAATGTTAGACGCATAGCCATCGGGGAATTTCACATCTTCTTTCAACCACTTCAACAATTTATATTTCGTTTCATTTGACAATCTGAATATCGGGACTGGCGCTTTACCGTCATCACCTATATGTAACTCCCTTCGTGAGCAATATTCTTCTAGATCTTTGCGTGATTTAATATTGTCTTTTGTCTTCCCCGTGACATTCAGTACTGTATTGATGATGTTATCAAAAAAATTCTTCTCTATGTGCATCACATCAAGATTGTGGCGAAGTTTCAGATTTTTCCAATACGGCAAATCCCAAAATATGCTCTTCTTGTACCAGTTATGAGTAATTCCATAACCACCAATTCTCGGATGATTGTTCCCTCCGCAATCTATACTCCTCGGAATACCCAAAGCAAGAAGTCGTTCATATAAAATCTCTTCGCCGGTCAAAACTGGAGGAGGAGATTTCCGCACAACTACATTCCTTTTAAAATTTCTCTTGTTGCGCCGTAATGCATCATCAACAGGAAGAAAACGACGATGACAATCAAACCAACTCGTCTTTCTTCCATGTTTCAACTGAAAAGCATCTGTTTCTTCCATGCAATATGGACAAGCCAATCGACCATGCGTTGTCCATCCAGATAACATACTATAAGCTGGAAAATCACTTATTGTCCACATGAGAGCACCTCGTAACATAAAATTTTGTTTCCTCGAGACATCGTACGCTTGAACTCCATTCCATAATTCTTTTAATTCTTCAATAAGTGGTTGAAGAAATATATCCAAACTTCTTTTCGGATGATTAGGCCCGGGAATCATTATTGTTAAAAACAAAAATTCCCGTTTCATGCACATATCCGGTGGTAAGTTGTAAGGTGTCACTATAACTGGCCACAATGAATAATTCTTTCCAGACATCCCAAATGGATTAAAACCATCGGTACAAAGACCTAAATAGACATTTCGACTCTCAGCCGCAAAATCAGGGTATACCTTGTTAAAGTGTTTCCACGCCTCACCATCTGAGGGATGACACATCTCTCCTTCCTTACTTGAATGCTCAGCATGCCATCTCATGTCGCTTGCGGTCTCCACAGATTGATACAATCTTTTTAATCTGTCTGTAATTGGTAAGTACCACATACGACGATATGGAACCGATTTTCCATTCTTTGTTAAATAAAACCGATCTTTTCCACAAAATAGACAATTACTCATCTCCGATGTCTCTCTCCAAAAAATCATGCAATTGTCTTGACAAACATCAATCTTTTGATATGGCAATAAACCCAAAGATCGCATCATCTTCTTTGTCTCATAATAGGAGTCTACTGCATTATTATCTTCTGGCAAATAATCTCTTACTAATTGCAATATCGAATCCATGCAATTCTCAGACAAATTATTTTCAGTCTTCAAATTCATCAAACGTGCAGACAGAGATAACTGTGATAAACCACTCCTACAACCATCATAAAGTGGATTCCTAGCACTTTCTAGCATTTCAAAAAAACTTTTTGCTTCTTCATTCGGATCTTCTTCAATATTTTCGTTTCTTTCACGGAATACATTTTGCACCATTTCCACATAGGGGTTCATTTCTACATCTTGAGAATACTCAAATTCATCTTGATGTATAGTGCCTCTAAAGTTTTCCACAACATTACTAGATCGTGGTGCAAATTTTTCTCCATGACATAACCACATGAAATAATTCGGGGTAAATCCTCTTAAATAAAGATGCTTCCAAACAGTTCTCTCATTAACAAATTTTTCATTCTTGCATTTCACACATGGACAAACCAACGTACCCGTTTCTTTGTAAACTTGTTGATTCGTCGCCATTGTCATAAACTGTGTGACGCCTTCTATAAACTCTTTCGATACGCTTTGAGATTCTGGATCAATTCTTCTGTACATCCATTGTCTAGAATCGAAAATGTTCGATCTTGATGAAGATGCCATTATATCGCAAACACTAAAGAAGTTATGGGGTGAAAAATATGAGAGTAGCTTATGAAAAACGGATCAATGGTTGAGGGGTTAAATAGATTATTTAGGAACGGATTAGGAACGGATTAGGGACTAAGAGAGTAATTTTCCGAAAAATCGTCCCTAAACCGTCCCTAAATCTGTTGTTGAAGTCCTAAATTTAGGGACGGTTTCAAATCCGTCTCCAAAATTGGAAACGGATGGCCCGCCGTTTCCAATTTTGGAGACGGTCATGTCATCCGTTTCCCATTTGGAAACGAACATGCCATCCGTTTCCAATTTTGGAGACGGATGGCGTGCCGTGTCTAATCGGTTCCCATTTAGAAACGGATTAGCTGCGCGTGCGCGGTACCCAAATTTGGGAACGGATTAGTATGGATTTCGTCGTTCGTCCTTAATCCGTGTCTAATCCGTTTCCAAATACGGAAATGTCGGTTCCCATTTAGAAACGGATTAGACACGACTGCGCGGTACCCAAATTTGGGAACGGATTAGTATGGATTTCGTCGTTCGTCCTTAATCCGTGTCTAATCCGTTTCCAAATTTAGAAACGGAAATGTCGGTTCCTAAATTCCGTCCCTAATTTCCAATTTTCTAGTAGTGAGAGAACCTATTTTTATATTTTATTTAACTAATCTAACTTTCCAATTGTCATTTTAATATCCAAATTTTAAATTTTTCATATTTTAATATTGTATATTCTAGATTTGTCAATATTAAGTTACTTTGAACATTAAGAATTAACAAATAGAAGACTAAAACTACGTCTTTTAGATTATTTACAAAATGCAGGTAGAAAAATAATATGAGATATTAAAAAATAAACGATTGTTTAATAGTATTTTTTCAATTGATAATATAAGAAGAAGGATTAATTTTATATTTACATTGTTCTAGTTAAAACATAAATTGTATTTACATTGAATTAGACTAAAATTCATTTAATATATATAATTTCTAATTCATTTTAGTTTAAATATATTGATGTTATATATTCATTTATATATATACATTTAAAGATAAACCTGTATATAATGAATATTATATTTATTACCTCGTATAAATTAGAATGTAAGATATGAATATATATATATATATCTAATATTAATTCAATATTAATCTCTTTAACTCGTCTTTAGGTTGGATAAATTAAAATTTCGTCTCAAACTTTACAAAGATTTTAAAGATACACATATTTATCGATTCATCATCTGTCGAGTTTCCGACTTTTTTCAACATTGTTTATTTTGCAATATTTATATTCACGACATTATTACACAAGTTTAGTCCACAAATATTAAATAATATTTGATTAACATGCCTAATATAGTAGAGAATTTCTAACGTTGTACTTTGGATGAAATCATCAACTCAGACACGAGGACCCACTCAAAAAAGTTGTGTATATATATAATGTATGTATTGATGTGTACATGAAATTATGATTCAATTCAAAATTTAGGCAACACGCAAAAACATCGCTTCCAGCGGAGTAATTATTTGCCAAACAAATCTAAATCCAAAATGTTCCATGCATGTGATTGTTTTCTTTACTAAATAAATAATAATAATTAATATTTTGCTCAAAATATTTTTATTAGCGTTAAGCAACTTCTTATAATTACCCACACACCAGGTTTGTTGCATTCCTTTCAATGTCCTTTTCCATCACGAAACTCTTAAACTGATTTTTATTCCGTAAATTACAAAACAATTAATCAAATTCTATAATCTTAAACTATTTCGAATATGTTTCCTTTGACTTGTTAGACCCTTACTAAAATAATTCATTAAATATTCAATTCTGATAAAAGAATTTGTAATCAAAATTTTATAAATTTATATGGTATAAAACGCGTAATATTTTTGGTTAGCAAACATCAATGCTTCATTGAGAACAGTGGAATTCGAAGAAAAAGCTTATGATTCTATTCATACCGATAATGTCTTTTATACAGGCAACATTATATAGTAGAAGCAAATACCAAAAAATCCATAAAATCAAGAACAACAGAAAACTAAAGAGTAACAAACTCCCGAAGATTAGAGTATGAAAGACGCATTCAAATAGATTCAATTAAAACATATTTCATTCAAGATTCCCTCCCTTAATCAAAATTATATATAAATTAGATTAATCACAAATATCTTTTGAAGAACACATTCCCAACATTCTTCTAAACTTCACAAACATGTCTTGTTTGAGAGGTTTTGTGAGAATGTCTATAACTTATTCTTAACTTCTGCAAAACACTAAATTGATGACTCCACCATTGCAAAGATATTCGTAAAAAATGATACCGTACATTTATGTGTTTGCTTCTTGCATGTAAGACAAGATTCTTCGAGATTTCTATTGCTGAAATATTATAACAAAATATTGTAGTTGGACCTTCCTGTTGAAGAATCTGCATCAATCTTCACAACCATCTCGTTTGGTGATAACACGTAATCCGTCGTAGTATTTTTATGATTCTTAGGTTTATTTTTTATTAGATTTCTAGGACTTTACCGAGTTATTGAGCATATTCGAGGATTTCATCTACCATTTCGTGTTTTGTATAGGAAATAAAGATATGAAGGAAAACACGAATGATTACGGCAATTCCGCCCCGAATACGTGATTGAATGACAAGATACCTCATGTGCAAGGCCATGGATCCAAATGAATAACCCAAGCACTGAGCGAAAGGAGCGGAAACAACAATTGAAGTGTGCACGCTCGGGCTGAGAAGTGTGACCGCTCGGGCTGTGTATGTGCACCCGATCGGGCTTCAATTTGAACCATAAATTCGCCGAGAGTTAGCCCGACTCGGGCTCATAGGGTGCACGCTCAGGTAGGTCAGCCCGACCAGGCAGAGAGTCATACACGCACGGGCTGAGTTGTGCCCGAGCGGGTCCACCTTTTTCTCAACAACTTTCCTTGAATTTTTAATGGCTTGCATTTAAAAGGAACAGAAGGGGAAAGCCAAGATGAGACTGGAAAAGCCAAGAGGACAAGGGGCACGAATCAGGCAAAGGAGAAGAGAGAGAGCACGACCGAAGAAGGAGACTTCGGGAAACCGAAAGATTCGTCGGAGGTTACGCTCGGGATGATAGGGGATTCGAACACTTACTTTGTTTTTGTTTGCCTCTCTATGTATTCTGAGTAGTTCTCGTTGCCATCGGTTAGGGATGCCATTGTATTGGATCGTTTAAGTTATTAATGCTTGATTTCGGTTTTGTTCAGTTGAATGGTTCGATTCGTGCGTAATGCCTTCATACGTTGTTGATTTCAAGTTAGGATAAGACTAGATCTATTCTAATGATATTAAACATGTTTGAAGGAGATTAGAAATTCGTCTAGGCTTGGGAGATTCAGATGGGAGTCTCGTGAATGAACTTTTGAATGAATTAGGTTAGCGAGAATTTGGCCAATCGGTTAATCTATTTAGGAACGGTAATAATCGAGGTAGAATTCCCATTGTTCTTAATGCATCTAGAAGTTCCGCGCTACATAGGGATATGAGTGTCGTTGATTTTCTAGATAGAGGATTTAGGCTTAAGCCAAGTCATTTTCGTTTATAGAGGTCGGTTCCCATCCGACATTAGAGGTTGAATTCCCCATCGTTCTTCATGCATCTAGAAGTTCCGCACTACATAGGGATATGAGTGACGTTGATTTCCCTACTGTTCTTCATGCATCTAGACGTTTCGCACTACATCGAGAGATGAGTGACGTTGATTTCTTAGGTAGAGGATTAGGTATTAGTTCCCCATCGATTGATACAAACCGACTTCATGATCCTTAGAAACATCCATTGCATGTTCCGGTATTCCCGAAGTCCATGATACTCTATCTTGTTGAGTCTAGCTTCGTCATCCTTTATTATCTTTACTTTCCCATCTCATAATCTTATGTTGATCGATCTTCTTCTCGTGAATTCTTAGTTCTAACGCTGCACTCAGTCTCCAGAGTTCGACCCTTGTACTACACGAACCGTATACTTGCGGTAGAGTGGTCTTGGAAAATTAAAACCTCTGATTCCACACATCATTTGGCATGAACAATCTACTGCTCTGCAACAATAAATTCTACATCTGTGGAGGATAAAGTGATAATGGGTTGTTTTTCGAACACCAATATACAACTCTAGAATAAATAAAAAAAGCAAACCCAGAAGTGCTCTTCTTATCATTAAGATCTCCAACAAAGTCACTATCAAAATAACCAAATAAAACTTGTTTCCTCCCTTATTGTAGAAATTTCTAAAATCAAATGTACCTTTCAAGTAGCGCAAAATTCTTTTCGCAACAGAAAGATGAATTTTTTATGGACTCTCCATGTAGCGACTAATTAAGCTAACTGCATACATGATATCGGGCCTTGTCGCTGTTAAGTACATAAGGCTACCAACGATCTACTTATATTGCATAGCATTAACCTTCTTAGCTCCATCCTCCTTCTCTAACTTCGATCCAATTTCAGTAGGTGTAGAAACTGAGTTGCAACTCAGCATCTTAAATCTGTTCAAAATCTTAAGAGCATACTTTTGTTGGAAAATAAAAATACCATTAGAAACACGTAAAACTTCAATACCAAGGAAATAATGCATCGGTCCCAAATCAGACATTTCAAACTCTTCCATCATGTTTCTTTTAAATGTGTGAAACATTTCTTCATCATTCCCTATGTAAATAAGATCATCAACATATAAACACACAACAAGTAATTTTCCATTATCCCTATGTTTTGTGAAAAATGTGTGTTCATGAGGACATTTATGAAATCATTCTTTCAAGAAGTATGCATTTATACGACCATACCAAGCCCCCGAAGCTTACTTAAGACCGTACAAATTCTTCTTCAATTTATAAGCCTTACCTTCATTTCCTTGTATGATATATCAGGGAGGTTGTTCGACATATACTTCCTTAAGTAGCTCTCCAAGCAAAAAAAAAAAAAAAAAGAGATTCGACATCTAGTTGATATACATACCACGAATTCTAAGCGACCTTTGAGATAACTAAATGAATGGTGACAAGCAATGCAACCGGAGCAAACACCTCCTTAGAGTCAATCCCAAACTCTTGGTTGTATCTTTTGGCCACGAGACGCGTTTTGTATTTATCGACATCATCTTCTTTGTTGAATTTTATTTTGTAGACCCATTTTACTCCAATGCACTTTTGTCCATGTGGAAGATTAGATAGTTCCCATGTTTTGTTCTTATCTATAAATCGAATCTCCTCATCCATAGCGTTTCACCACTTCATATCTTTCACGATCACTTGATAAATAAGTGGATCATAGTCTGCAAATAATGCAAAGTAAGCAAAAGGATCATTATCATAAAGTTCATTTCCACACACGTAATCTATCATCCAAGCAGGTCTCTTTCTAGGACGTTGTTGTTCCTTGGGAATTTGTCCATCTTGTTCTTCGCTTACCCCCGAAGTATGTCCAGCATCAGCAAGCTGTAGATCTGAAATTTTCTGGTCAATTTTGTCATCAAAATTTTCAACATTCATTTTAAGATGTTGTCTTGGACTGCATATTTGCTTTACCACTTTCATTTCAGTCCCATGTCTTCTCTTCATGAAAAACAATATCTCTCTCGGTCTCAATTGTTTTTGTTACATGATTAAATAACTTGTAAGCCTTGGAGGATTCATTTACACAAAAAAGCATTTTTTCAGATTTCTCATCTAGCTTTTTTTATTTTCTCATTGGGACATGAGCATAACCTATGCAACCAAAGACTTTGAAGTGATCAACAGTTGGTCTCCGACCACTCCAAACTTCCTCGGGTGTGATATTCTTGACAACAAAGGTTGGGCTTTGATTCAACATGTAAATGCTCCAATTTACAGCTTCGGGCCAAAAGCTTTTGGAACTTTCCCTTGATGAGGTAGGCTTCTAACCATGTTCAAGTTGTCCGATTCTTTCTCGCTGATACACCGTTTTGCTGCGGCAAATACGAAACTGTGAGTTGCCTCCGAATTCCATGCATGTCATAGAAATTCTCAAACTCCTTTGAACAAAAATCTCCACCACGATCAAAACGTAAAGCCTTAATTTTATTTTTTGTCGCATTCTCTACTAAAGCTTTGAAGGTTTGAAACAAACTTAAAGCTTCTAATTTTGTTTACAAAAAATATACCCAAGTCTTACAGCTAAAATTCTCGATGAATGTAATTAGGTACCTTTTTTCTCCATTAGATCTTGGGTTTATCGGACCATAAATATCCGAATTCAACAACTCCAATATCTCTTTTGCTCTCCAAGAACTTTCTTGTGGAAAGTGATTCAAGTATTGTTTGCTAAGAACACAAGTTTCACAAATCTGAGATGGAAAAGAGATTTCAGAAAGACCTGTAACCATATTTTTGTTGTTGTAGAGTTCGCAATCCACTAAAATTTCAGATGACCATAATGGAGGTGCCAAAGCCACAAGGAATTCGTTGCCTTTGCAGCTAGACAAGCTTGAATCTGAATCTTTTCCATCTCCAATGGAAATAACTTGTTTGAACTCATCTGAAAAACCAACAACAAAACCTTTCAAAAGATTATAAATTTCACATGTACCTTTCTGAATTGTTATGACATACCCTTTTTCCTACAACTGCCCAGCACTCAACGAATTTCTTTTCAGACTCGGAACATAAAGAACATTAGAAAAAGTTTCAACAAACCATTTTTATTTTTATCTAGACCTATCATTTTCCTATAACATTAGTGGTAGAGCTATCACCAAAGCTAATAGTTGTCCCATAATCTTCATTAAAAGTATGGAAAGAAGACTTACTTCCACACATGTGTTTGCTGTAGCCCGTATCCATATACTAAATATTTGAGTTGTGGTCTTTCTCGGGTAAGTAAGTCATCAACAAAGTGTCTTCTTCATTTATTTCTACAAAATTTGATTTCTCATTTGTTTCCTTAACTTCTGGAAGCTTTGCATAGCACTTAGAATGGTAGTGGTCGTATTTGTGACAACGATAGCACTCAATGCACTACAAAAATAGGCTATTTCCAACAAACATATCCATTGGAAATGGTTAGATTTCCGTTAGAAATTACCTTTTACCAACAAATTTCAACTGATTTGGAGCCGTTGAGAATCAATCGTTAAAAATATGCATCCGTTGTGATTTACAACGGTAGTGCAACGGACAAAATCCGTTAAAAAAAAAAGTCAACATAATGCAATGGATATATTTGTTCTCATATTGCAACAAATGCTCGTTGCAACAAATGCTCGTGATTCTCGTTGTAACAATGCAACAGATGCTCGTTGCATCAATGCAACGGATGCTCGTTACAACAATGCAACGGATGACAGTTGCCATATGTCAATGGATGTCTGTTGATCAATCCACTGGAAAACAAAAATGGCGGGAATTAAAAACTTTCAACGGATGCCCATTGAAATAAAACGACGAGAGTCATCAACGGATATCCATTGGAAAGGAAAATGGTGGGAATTTTAATAATCCAACGAATGCCCATTGGAAATAATGAAAATTTTCAATGGACGTTCGGGGAATATTGACGGCAAAAAAATAAAAAAAAATATTATTATAAATAAAATTTATACAAATTTAAAATATAATTACTATAGATCGTCTAAATCGGTACCGCCATCTTCAACCCCGTGATCGTCAAAGCCACATGAATAGGTTGCATCAGAGTCGATGATCGATTCTTGTCTCGACGTTGATGTCCTCGTTGGTGGTGGTGGCTTATACGCTCGATTAATTAGATACTCTATGATACTCTGCAAGTGATGAATATGTGCTCGCGTTTCTCGAAGCTCAAATTAAGTTATTTAAAGAGCATATTGTGTTCCATGAGTAGCATCTTACGCTGTTCGAAGTTTAGTTTCGAGCTACTCAATGTGCCGTTCTTGAGTGTAAGTCTCTTGGACCGTGGTGGATACCGTCGTGGCGTCTTCGATGACATCCTTTTGTAACGAACATAGACCATATAGACGTCCCTTATATAGTTAAATAGGCTGCAATGTAAAACACGTTAAAGTTCGTATATCGTTAGAAAATATTTGATGTAACTAAAGAATTATAATATCAATGATCTTATTATATACCTCTAAATAAATTTTTCCTTTTGTAAAGGACTAAGATCGTCAGGAGTTAAGCAGATGATTTGTGATTGCTGTGTGATATTCTCCATCACATCTTTCACAGTCCATTTTGTCCGAAGGTCGACCAGCTTAGTTTCGTTGACCTCTTCCCCGATGATGGATTTCTTCTTGGTATGGGTCTCTACAACCAGCTCAAGAAGAGTCGGTTCTCTTCCCATCCTCTGCATCTGTAACATTATAGTAATATGTTCAGTTCAAAATTTTATATAACAATGATTTTAAATCATTAATTTAAATAATTTTTACCAATATTTTCTTTCGTTTCGGGAATGACTTTGATCTCGAGGTATGACAACGCGGACCATCCTCGGAAACCTTCTCATTGTACCGACATTTTTTCCTTTCTTGCTTTTGGCCTTGAAGTCCTCTAACTCCCAATGTTGGACGAATTGGTTGAATATATTTTTCGTTTTCCATGTCGGTCTGGCGTTCTTCTTGTAATCCTTGTGCTTGAAATTATTCATCATCAAGTGCAACCGAACTTGTATATTGTGCACCCGAGCGTTATAGGCGCACGATGTATCCTTCTTCAGCCATCTATATATGCGCTACAAAACTAAATTTCAATAAATTAGTTTATAAATAAAATTTTATAATAATTTATAAAATAAATTTTATATTAAAAATACTCACGATAAATTTACACCACCATGGGTGGCATATAACTTCCGGCTTCACCTGCCAGAAGTAATAGAGTCAATCTTGTAGCAAACTTTGGATGATGTTATTTTTCGTGTGATTTGGAATATCATCCTCATCAATCCTGCATATGTAAATCAAATAATTAGATAATATTTATAATTAATTTCAATATCGAATTTTCTAACTAATATCTTACCATAATATCTCGTTAGGATGTTCAAGATCAATAATAGGGACGGAAAGACACTCATCGAACCTATTGATCGATGCATCTATATCCACCATATCATCTTCTTCATCAAATATTGGTGGTGCCAATAGAGGTGAAGGAGGCTAATCTGGTGGCGGTGGAGGCGGTGACGAAGCTCCTGCGTAACTCGCCATCATTCCATTGTGACCGATAAATCGTCAAGCTCTCATTGTTTTTTAGTGTTTAGAGATTACTTTTAAGAGAAAATGGTGATTTGGTTTTGATATGTGTTGAAAATAAACCTTTTAACGGTTAAAATACAGATAATTCCAACGAGCATCCGTTGGAATTTCCAATAGATGCCCGTTGAAAATAATATCACCTCAACATATGCAATTAAATGACATGACTGTTGGGTTTTCAACGGGCATCCGCTGCAATTTCCAATGGATACCCGTTGGCAAGGCGTGTTCCTGAGGCAACGGACTACGTAATGACTGTACATCTTCTTCCCAACGGGTATCCGTTGGAACTTCCAATGAATACCCGTTGAAATGCCACATCGATGCACTATCCATAACATAGGCTTGATGATCATTTTCAACAGACATCCCTTGTTAACGTGCAACTGATACCTGTTAGTCGATGGCAATGAGCATTTGTTGGTATCCTAAACCTTGACAACGGGCATACGTTGGGAGTTAGCACCGAATGCCCGTTGCAAATTAAGAAACCTTTGAAACTTTTCTAAGTATCATACAAAATTAAATGGTTCAACAGTTTCATTGTTGTTCCCAACGGATGCCCGTTGAAACTTGAATATATAATGTTATTTTTTACAAAGTTAGATATTAAAAATACAAAATTCACATTTGTTCTTCGGTTGATTCTTTGATTGACCAATCTTCCTATTGTTCATTGAATTCATCAACGTGTTCATCTTTTGCATCTTCCGGTTCAATGTTTTCATAATTGCGAATGTATTCTCCATCTATGTTAGTTCTTGTGAGAATCTCCTTCTGATTGTTTGTATAAATTATGTTATGTTATAATGTATTCATCTGACCTCTTGTATATTATTCAAATGAATACATTATAACATAACGTTTTGTCCATAGATTGAGAATACATCCACGATTATGTTTAGCAAACATTTGAACCTTTGACATATATAAAAACTAAAACAAATGAATACATTATAACATAATGTTTTGTTCATATATATACGAATATATGTATACTTATATAATCTCTCATCACGAGCCATAATGTTGAACTTTCACTCTCATGAGTTCATCTGCATTTAGACGAGGATATGTACTCGTTGCTTCTTCATCAAATATCATGTAATGAAAGTACGTTAACACGCATATATTATAAATATATATATATATATTTATGCTTAAAAGATCAATTTTCACCATTTTGTACCTTTCGAAAGGTAATAGATCTTAACATTTTAGTAATATATATGTGTGGATATGATTTACTCCTCTAGTGTTTGTCAATATTCTTCATATTTCCCTTTTCTATGTCCAATCAGTGTAATTATCTCAGGAATTATGCCAAATTGAGGATTATATTGATATAGTTAGTTTGTGTGATCTTCTACTACGAGTTTTTGTTTCATTGGAATATATGACTCGAAAAAATATATGCTAAAATATGTGATTTCTTCCAACAAGTATTGTTTAACAATAGATCCTTCAACCGCTGCTTTGTTTTTTTTCTTTTTTCTTTAGATGAAAGAAAAACCTTTCGAAAGGATACATACATCTGAATTGAACCTGTCCACCGAGTATTGCCTAATCTGGTAAATGTATTGGCAAATATTCCATAACATCGAAGAAGGAAAGCATAAAAACTTTTTCAATGAGCATAATACTTCAAAGATATTGTTTTTTCAATAATTCTAAGTCATCCCATTTTAAATTTCTTGAATATATATCTCTGTAAAATATGCTAATTCCGCATAGAACACCGTGGACGTTTCGTGGCAAGGGCTTAGAAAATGTAATTGGTATGAATCGTTGTATGAAAGCGTCACAATCGTGACTTTTCAATCCGATCAGCCTTGAACCCACAATATCCACACACCGAGCAATGTTCGATGCATATCCATCTGGAACTTTAACTTATTGATTTAACCACCTTAGTAATGTGGTTTTCACTGGCCTAGACAAATCTTAATATTGGGATAGGTGCCCTTCTATCTAATAACTCCAACTCAGGTCTTCGACATATTGTCTTTAAATCTTTTCTTGATTGTATATTATCCTTCGTTTTTCCCATCACATTCAAAACAATGTTGATGATGTTATCGAAAAAGTTTTTCCGATATGCATAACATTCAAATTATGACATAGTATCAGTGATTCCCAATATGGTAGTTCTAAAAAAATATTACGTTTATACCAGTTACGCCATTCACCTTGGATTTTTGGTTTTCGATGCCCACGATCTCCATCGCATTCTACCGATTCTTGTAAATCTTCTATCGTGTTTAATCGTTCATAAAGTATTTGATTTCCAATTTGTATGCATGGTGCCTTTCTTTCAGATTTTTTTTTATCTTTTCTGAATTATGTCCACGATGAAGAAATCTTCAATAACAATCAAACGAACATGGTTTCTTCCCATGTACTAGTCAAAACTAATTTGTATCCTCCATACTATACGACCATGTCAATCTTCTATGCGTGTTTCATCCAGATAACATTGCATAGACAGAAAATTCGCTAATTGTCTACAACAAAACTGCTTTCAATGTGAAATTTTGCTTCGTACTCACGTCATAAGCAAGAATTTCACTATTCTATAAATGTCTTAATTCATGAATTAAGGGCTACAAAAAGACATCAAAACTTTTCTTTAGATGTTCTGATCCTAGAATCAGCGACATTAGAAACATTATTTCTCTTTTCAGACGCATGTCGTGAGGCAAATGATACGGAAACAAAATCACCGTCCACATAGAATATTGACTTCCAGATTTTTCATATGGACTAAAACCACGATACACAGGCAAAGATAAACATTTCTCATTTCATACACGAATTCAGGAAATATTTCATTGAAATCTTTTCAAGTTTACCATTTGATGGATGTTGTATTATCTCTTCACCCGTTGAGTGTGTTGTGTGCTATCTTATTACCGCAACGGTTTTTTCGATTCATATAACCTTTTGAACATGTTTGCTACAGCCATATAGAACATCTTTTTGTATGATACACATTTATGTGAAGATGATTTCTTTGGATGAAATCTACTTGCATCGCAAAATTTATATTCCAACACGTCTTTATCATTTTCCTAAAACAACATGCAACCGTTTTTACAAATATCAATTGTTCTATGTGGCATTCCCAAATCTTTTGAAACATTCTTTGTTTCCTAATATGTCTCGGGAGCTTGATTATTTTCCAGTAAATATTTACGCATTGTTTTGCAAAATGAATCCATGTAGTTTTCAACAACATTGTAGTCTGTTTTATAATATTCATATAATATCTTCCAAAATAGTTAAACTATAATTTAATTTGACTATTGTGTTATAACAAATAATATGCGTATCGGATGTGATTCCTATCTAAATAATTTAAAATTTTAAAATATTTAATAATGTATATAATTATTGGGAGATATATTAGGATTATGTTGCTGATTTATAGGGATATTAGTTATATAATATTCTTGTATAAATACAATGATAATCTAATGTAAAGTATAAGGTTAAATAAACATTGTTATGGTATCAGAGCAGGTTTATCTATAAACACCAAACCCTACATGCCACCATCACTATTGACACTATTCTGAAAACTCTAGCAATCGTCACTGGTCTGTAAACCCGATCCATTAAGACCGTCACTCGTCTGTAAACTCGAGCCAACCACCATATACCTTCTACGGCCAAGACTCCCTCTTCATCACCCAACGAGATCTGCGTTCTCACCACCAAATCTCCGTCCAACCGATGAAACTCGACGAGAAACTGACGCATCACCGACGTTCGACGCACCACCGACGTCCGACTCTGTTCTTAGCCATCTGTTCCAGCCAACGAGCACCATCAGATATGTCGCCCCAACCACCTCATCAATTGTGAAAAATTATCGCCGACGCACGCACCAGATCTCCATCGCCGCCGTCCACAACACGCAGTGCAACCCTAGTTTCTTTCAGCCGTCGCTCCGCCTACTTCTCTACTCAACCGGTCGTCGCCCCGTCTGTCTCCCTACTCGACCAAAATCAGTAGAATCAAGGTTCTCGGCCTTGGAGTCATAGTGTTAATCACGTCATGCACCTCTCCGACGCAACATCAAATTAACTCCTTGATAGTGGTGCTTCGCATCATGTTATTTCGAGCCTACAAAATCTTATGCTTCACAACCCGTACCGAGGAGGAGCAGAAGTGATTATTGGTGATGGATCCAAACAACCAATAACATACACGGGTTCCCTCTCGCTCTCATTACCCACTCGAGCTCTTACACTTGATGATGTTTTATGTTTTCCATCTATGTGCAAAAACCTTATTCAGTTCATTGGTTATGCAAAAGTAATAGAGTTTCTGTGGAATTTTTCCCAAATATGTTTCAGGTGAAGGATCTACTCACAAGGGCACCAGTACTTCAAGGCAATATTAAAGATGGTGTCTATGTGTGGCCAACTCCCTCCAACACGTCTCCCACATGTGTTGCATTCTCAAGCCTAAAATCGACCCTTTCCACATAGGACTCCCGATTAGGTCACCCTTCTCTTCCCATCCTCAAACACACTCTATCTAAATTCAAACTTCCACTGTCTCGCATTTCCATGTTCTCTCCTTGCAATTGCTGTCTTAGCAACAAAAGTCATAAACTCCCCTTTCATTCTTCCTCCATTGTTTCCTCTCATCCATTGGAATTCATTTCACAGATGTGTGGACATCCCCAGTTGTTTCCATCGATGGTTTCAAATATTATGTCCTCTTTGTTGTTCACTTCACATTATATTCTTGGATTTACCCGCTCAAACAAAAATCCCAAGTTCAAGATACATTGACTGCTTTTAAAGCTCTTGTTGAAGCCAAGTTTAATGCCAAAATCACAAATTTCTACACAGACAATGGAAGCGAATATGTTGCTCTCGCTTCTTTTCTGTTATCCCATGGTATCTCTCACTACACTACTCCACCCACACACCTGAACACAATGGTATCTCTGAGCGTCGCCATTGTTACATCGTGGAGACTGGACTCTCACTTCTAATGCATGCTTCCATTCCTGTCATATATTGGTCTTATGCCTTCCTAGCTACTTATCAATCGTATGCCAACTCCTATTCTTTCCATTTCCTCGCCTTTCGAGTCTCTTTTTTAGACACAACCAAATTTTGACAAACTCAAGATTTTTGGATGCTTGTGCTACCCGTGGCTTTGTCCCTACACATCTCACAAACTTGACTCTCGCTTCACTCCATGTGTTTTTCTTGGATACTCATTATCTCAAAGTGCTTACCTATGTCTCGATCCATCCAAACACCGAATCTATACCTCTAGACATGTAATATTCCATGAGTCTATCTTTCCATTCACCTCACTGTCCAAAAATTCGCCTCCCATCACCGATAGGGTTGACTCTCATCCTTTTCTCGATTCACCCTTGCTCATATTCACTCCTTCCAACCGCCACACACTGACATGACTCCTCAGCTGCCCCTCAGGTACATCCTTCACTAGTCGAGATGGAGCATGAGGAGCCCACCTCATCAAGAGATCATATACATATCTCCTCTGGCGCTACATCAAGAATAGAGCCTTCACACTCTATCTCTGAATCATCGCCACTAACCACAGTCCGAAACATCGAGTCGTGTCTACGCAATGTTCTCCCTATGGTCACTAGAGCCAAGGATAATATTCACAAACCTAACCCAAAATTTGCTCTTGTTTGCTTAGGTACATCAGTGGAGACTGAACCTTCCATCACAACTCAAGCTCTCAAAAGCCCAGTGTGGCGTCAAGGCATGAATGAAGAGTTCAATGGCCTCATTCAAAATGAAACATATGAACTAGTCTCATCTGATACCTCTTCAAATATCGTTGGCTGCAAGTGGGTGTTTCGAATAAAACGGTAACCTGATGGCTCTGTTGATCGGTATAAGGCTCGTTTGGTGCCCAAGGGTTTTCATCAATGCCCTGGGTAGATTTTCATGAGACATTCAGTCCGGTCATTAAACCTACAACGATATGTCTTGTTCTTAGCCTTGCTACCTCTTATGGTTGGGATATTCGTCAACTGGATGTCAACAATGCCTGTTTAAAAGGTCGTCTACATGAGGATGTATATATGGCTCAACCACCAGGTTTCGTCGACATTGATCGATGCAAGCTTCACAAAGCGATTTATGGACTCAAACAGGCTCCTCGTGCATGGTACTCGGAGCTGCGTGCATTTCTCATTCAATCTGGTTTCAAAAATTTATTGGCGATGCATCACTATTTATGCTATAGTCCTCTAGCATGCAATTATTTGTGCTTATCTACGTTGACGATTTGATTATTACGGGATCTTCCTCCTATCAGATTCAATCCTTTGTTACCACCTTGGCGTCTTAATTCTCTCTCAAAGACATGGGTGCACTATCGTTCTTTCTTGGCGTTGAGGCGGTACGTACCTCACACGGCCTCCATCTTTCCCAACGCAAGTACATAACGGACCTTCTTCATCGAGTCAACATGCATGATGAAAATGCAATTTCCACAACAATGGCAATTACATCCAGGCTCACGCTTACCACCGGAACCCCTCTTCCAGATCCAGGCCCCTTTCGTTAAGTCATTGGAAGTCTTCAGTATCTATCTCTTACTTGGCCTGACATAAGCTTTACGGTGAACAAACTCTCACAATTCATGCATCAACCGACGGATGAACATTGGTCATGTGCAAAACGTGTACTCAGATACCTAGTGGGCACTCGCAATAAAGGTATCTTTATGGCTGTCAGCAATACTCCACCCTTCATGCCTTTAGTGATGTAGATTGGGCAGGCGATCCTCCAGACTTCAAATCCACTGGAGCATATATTGTCTACCTTGGCCAACATCCCATTTCATGGTCTTCCAAGAAGCAAACGGGTCACTCACGGTCGTCTACGAAAGTTGATTATCGCTTTGTCGCTAACACATCGGCAGAACTCTGTTGGATTGTGAATATTCTCGCAGAACTTAGAGTCACAATTTCGACACCCCGAGCAATCTACTGTGACAACATCGGTGCTACATACTTGAGTGCTAATCCGGTCTTTCACTCGCGTATGAAACACCTTGCTTTGGACTACCTATTCATCCATGGACAGATTAAGGTCGGAACTCTACGGGTCGCTCATATCAACGCTAAAGATCAACTCGTAGATTTACTCACAAAACCTCTCTCCCATCCACAGTTTGAACTACTATGTTCCAAGATCGAGATCATCTAAGTGATCCGTCTTGCGGGACCGTATTAGGAGATATATTAGGATTATGTTGTCGATTTATAGGATATTAGTTACATAATATTCTTGTAAAAATACAATGATAATCTAATGCAAAGTATAAGATTAAATAACCATTGTTAATAATAATTCATTATTAATATCATAATTGATTTAATACAATACAACATAACAAAAGTAACCAAAAAATGAGTAGTGAATTTATTGACAACCAGAACATACAAAATTCAACGTCAATTAAAACAGCCTTAATTAACAGTGGTAGTGTGTTGGGTCCATTTAGTGGCCGAAACATAGTTTGGTACATGATGTGAGCCAGTGGGGTTGGTGTTTGGTTGTGACGATGAGGAGAAAGAGAAAAGAAACACGACAAAAGGAAAGGCGAACAACGTGCCGTTTTTGGGAAAAAGGGTTGTGTGTCTGTCAACAAACAGCGTGTTGTGCGGGTTGAACACAAGGCATGCGATCTGCTTCACGTGCCGTTTTTGTGCGTCCTTATAGCTACTATATATATATTATACCCACACACACGCATTTGACTATGGTCTTATTGCTCCTTTCATGGCCCCAACCTCCTCGTTCTTATCTTGTCGTGTCGGTAATTATTATCAGCACCTCCCATTCTAATTATTATTCCTAACATAAAATTTAAAATATAGTAAAGTATAAAATTATGAATTATATTTATATTTTCACATAAATACATAATAACAACAGCCTTTCATTTCTGAGATTATTGTTTTAATTCGATTTTTTAATAATTTTGGAAATTATCCGTTCAACACTTCAAAATATAATTATATTCATATTTCTTCTACAGTTGGACAAAATATTCGAATTATTTGTATCCGATTCGTTTTCAATTTATATTCGAACCGAAATTTCGAATATCCGTTCACACAAATACAAATACAAATATTAGAAATATGATATTCGATAAATACAAACACAAATAGTAGACTCAATTATCTGAACGATTCATACCCGTAAATATTAAATAGAAATTTTAGTTAATATATATACATATATAACAAAATTGACTTAAATGATCAAATTGGAAATAAAAAAAATTATTACTTTTATTTAAACACTTATTATATAATATATATAGACAAATATACAATATATATATGATTGGATGACTAAAATATCAAATAATTTAAAATAATTAATATTGTTGAAGATTTAATTTACATTCAAGATTTGTTCTAATCCAAATGAGTTGGATAATGTTATAGAGACATTGCAATATATGAAAAAAAGAACTCACTAAATATATAACTTTTTTGCGAGTTTTATTTTAGTGTATATATAACAATTTTTTTCATTGTTTTAGGTGAATTGACAATATTCGTAAAATCATTGAAGAAACTAATTTTAAATTATTGATGTGGAGATAATTGTGAAGATGTGGTACTTTGTTTTATTTACATTATATATCTTTGCATCTTATTCGATTTGAATTTTAGTTATAAATTATATTTGATGATTATTGATTTTTTTATTAAAATTATTACATATATATTTTTACGCTTAAAAAATTTAGGTTTGTATACAAATATCCATATATCGGACGGAAATCCGTATATCCCACAAATATCCGTATTTACAAATATGCGAATTTACAAACACAAATACAAATAATAAATCTAGATATTCGTCGAACACAAATACAAATAAAAATAATCAGATATTCGCAAATATTCATTTTTATCCAGCCCTAATTTCTTCTCTTCCAAATATTTTCAATTTCCACAAGGAAACCCTTTTAAAAAAATAAAAATCCATTAACTATACAAAAATATTAAAACCCAACCCTAAACCCCAAATTTGAGATTTCTAACAATACACAATCTGTGAAGAATTCCAATAAAAATATTCATTTGTTGGATATTTTCATGTTGAATTATAAACTAATTTATGAATTATTTGTATTGAGTTATTGATTAATTTATTGTACATGAATCAGCATAAGGAGCCATTCAAGAAGTCACAACAACAGCTCTGGTCGACGGAGAACACGGAGACAAGACACAATCTAATGCAATAATATCCAGTCCTACAACACTTTGTCTCATTGGTTCAAAAACAAAGCCTTACAACAGACCAATGAATCGGCCCACGATGAAGCCTCAAGACCCATCAACAGCTCAACCCATAACATCCTCACATGTCTTCATGGTCGACGACAAATTCACTGCAACCAACAACTATCAAGGTGCTGGCATGCCTCTGCAGAACCGTTACTCTGTTTTGCAGAGTACTTGTGACGTTGCAGAAGAATAATATTCCTTAGTTCTTGTCCTCTACTAGACACTAGGATACTATAAATGTAATTGAAGGAAACAATGAAAAAGTAGCAATCTGAATTATTATCTTTTCCTTCTTGAGTGCTCAAATTCATATGGTATCAGAACCGTGGGAAATACCTTGAGCTCTGCACCTTCACACAGCCATGGAAGAACCAAAAAATTTTCCTTTACTTGTTCATGTTAATACATCAAACTTTGTCAGCATTAAACTAGACGACACTAATTATCTTCAATGGAAGACTTAGTTTGAGTTACTACTCACCTCTCAAGAGCTGAGGGGATTCATTACCGGAGAAGTCGTTCAACCACCATCCACACTCACCATCACAAATGGCAACATAGTCACAAAAAACCTAAACCCATTATACCTTTTAGCGCAAAACTGATAGACTCATCAAGTCTTGGTTATGCGGAACCTTATCAGCAGATGTCTTCGGTTTGTCATAGGGTTTGAGAACTCCCTTGATATTTGGAGAGCCCTTGCTAAAAATTTCAATGAGATATCTATTTCCATGGAGTTCGACTTACTTGCCTCTTTGCAACTTCTCACCATTGAAGGTAAAACTGTCTCTGAATACCTTAGAGAATTCAAATGAGTCTATGATCACTTGCACTCACTCGGAAAACCAGTACCAGAAAACATGAAGATCTTTAGACTTCTTCAAGGTCTAAGTAAAGAATATGAATCTTTTACTACCGTTATCTATACCTCAATGCATCGACCTCACTTTCTAACCTATGAAGATGTAGTGAGCCAATTTATGAGCATCTCATTGCTACAGAACCCATAAACCACCTAAAATCAACCATCACCAAGCCTTTAATACTCAAACTCAGACACCAGAAATTCCCTCTGCATCCCAAAAACTTCAACAAGAGGGGTTCTCGACCATACAACAGAGGCTCAAATCGCATCTATAATCCTATAGGTAGACAACCTTTAACATCTAAAGGAAGAGGGTTTACACAACAGATTTATTTTGTTTCCCCTCTTATCTCCAACAACACCCCAAACCATGCTTCAAATATACCACTGCTATGTCAGATTTGTAGACGTTCTGGTCATAATGCCCTGAAATGTTGGCATAGGTTCGACAACTCCTACCAAGACACAAATATTTCCCAAGCTCTTCACACCTAAACAACCTCTGATATTTTTGGCTCAGAGTGGTATCTAGACTCTGGAGCTACCTCTCACATGACCAACAATGTCAACAATCTTCATACTTCTCAGACCTACCCAGGGACATACAACGTTATGGTAGGTGATGGCTCCTACCTTCCCATAACTCATATTAGCTCTAGTTCCATACCATCTACTGCAGGTATGCTACCTCTTCACAATGTCTTGTTAGTTCCTTCTCTCCACAAGTCACTACTGTCTGTCTCTCAACTTACCTTAGATTATCCATGCTATATTGTTTTTTATGCTAACAATGTCTTTGTAAAAGAACTAGTGATAAGGACATCAGACTCGAAGCGGAACCAAAGGAGGGTCACACGAACGAGGAGCTACCACAAGGAAACGAGCATATCGAATCCTTCCACGACCTACTAACACGTTGACGAGCAAGGAGCTTGTGTCACAAGGCAACAGAGACTGTGATGAAGGCATGGGAGACTCTTAACCAAAAATAGGATTCAGGCCCAACCCAAACAAGCATCACATCGATCTTTTTCATTGAAGTGGGCCTCAATCCGCCCACCTAAGAACCGACGGGCTCGAGCGATAAGGATAAATAAAGGTGGAAGATAAAAATCTTTCCTCATCATTTCCAAATGGCCAGAAAATCCTCTCCAACGGTTAGGAAATCTTCCAAGCTGATCTTATCCCACCCGATCAGCATCTTTCCCATTCCGAAGATTCCCAGCGACTATAAAATCTTTCCAACGGCTAGTAGATCAATCTGTTATCTAACATTTACGCATTTTTTGTATTTTAATATGGAGCCTCTCCTATATAAAGGACTCCATTTCATTTGTAAGGGACACAGAAATTTGAAGTAATAAACCTTTTTTTGTATTCTTGAGCAGTGTCAAGAACACAGTGACTTCAACTTGTTTCGGGAACAATTGAAGCCATTACCGACTGTATCAAGAAGCTTTCACACCTCTTGTGGTGTTTATCACTCCACCCTCAAACACCTCATCATCCTCCACCATCAACCATCGTTACCGGACGACTTTCTTGAAGAGTGCCCTTAGGTGAGTCAATAAAATCAACCGTGACACCCCGGATCCTACTCGAGTGTTCGAGATTAATAGATTCTTCGTACGTGTCCCAAGCTCCCATCCCGAGGCATGTATCATGTAGCAACTCAGGTCATTATGGCCAAATGCCACATAACTAATGGCCTCTACACACTAGACACCTCAGTTGCTCAAGCTCTGTATTCCATCAGACATAAGGTCACAACTGAAATAAATGGCATCTCAAACTTGGTCATGCCAACAAGGAGGTTCTGCAACAGCTTCATTCAAGCGAAAAAATCAACTTAGTTCTCGTTCCTTAAGCTTTTGCAGTACATGTCTAATTTCCAAAAACTCCAAAGTTATTTTGCTTCTAGTTTGTTTCATGCTATTAAACCATTAGAGTTATTGTACTGTGATTTATGGGAACCCTCTCCTGTAACTTCAGTTCAAGGATTTCGCTATTATGTGGTTTTTATTGATAACTATTCTCGATTTACTTGGATATTCCCTTTAAAAACTAAAAGCGAGTTATGCATCATGATGTGGTTAATCTCAAGTAATAATTACCTAGACTAACACTTTCGCAAGAATACGGACCGTGTAGTACCAGGGCGAACACTAGGGAATCGATGCAACTCTAAAGCTAGTAAACTAATGAATAAGAGGGTTGACAAATTAATGATTGAATCCGAAGAAAAGACTAGCTAATCTAAACAGTTGTAAATTTTATAAACTAAACACTACAAGTTTCGAGAGATGCACGATAATGCAACAAAGTGGTCTTAGATATTATCACAAATTCAGGGAATTCAAGCTCTAATATTGGAACTAACTGGTGTAGACTTGTCCACTACCTAGCATGCGTACTACCAATCTTCCGACTACGTAATCTCACCCACTAGATGCATTAAAACCGCTATCCTAATCCCTAGATCCAATTGACTAATCTTGCGTAGATTCTAAATCAATTGAGATCCTAAATTATGGCTAAGTTCCAAAGTCTAATCCCCTGACGTAGATTCATTAGACTTATACAATCATTCATTCAAGTTGCGTGCAAGAACAAAAGCATTAAGAATAACCAATCATTCTGAAAACGATCAAATACCAAAATCATTTATTCAAGTTGCGTACAAGAATAAAAGTATTAAGAACCACAAAGCATTAAGCACAAAACTTCATTACATATCAGCAAAGCTCTCTAACTCGTAGCTACTAAACTACTCAGATATGCACTTAGAACACATAACATGAAAGAAAACTATTGTTAACATAGATAAAGAATTAGATTCATCCCTATCCTAATACCATAGTCTTCAACAGCTCCTCCATGTTCCGAGTTCGTCGCCCCATCTCCCACCTTCCGGCTTGATGCTCTCTCTCTTGTTCTCTCGTGTGTCTTGTCTGTTGAGTTGTGTGTGTTCTGCCCCAAATTTAGCTTTTCCTCTTGACCCCTTCGTCCTCTTTCCTCTTTCCTTTCTTTCATTTTCTCCTTATTTCCTCTTTGGCCGAATCTAAGCTCTCCAACCCTTTCCTTTTCGTCCTCCTTTCCTCTTCTCTACTCATTTCTTTTTTCAGTTTCCATTTTCTTCAGTAGCTTGTGTTTCCTTTCCCTCTTGTGTAGCAATGATTTCCTTTTCTTTTCTCCTATTTTTCCTCTTTGGTTGGCTGCCTTCTTTCTCTTGTCCATGCATTTCCATTTATTGTTTCAGCAACCATTTCCATTTTCTATCTCCAACGGTTGCAGTTTCCAATTCTTGTGTAGGCGGCTATCTTTCCATTTTTGTGTAGGCGGTTGGAAGTTTACATTTTGTTCTATCAACTTACTTCTATTTTATGTAAACCATGTTTCTTTTTCATGTTTCAACCGAGCTCTTCTTATTTTTGTTCCAGCAACCGAAAGTTTCCATTCTTGAGAGCCGCGACCTAAGTTTCCATTTTTGTGAGCCGCCTATTTCCTTTTCTTTGTGGCTGTGTGCCTTCTTTGTAATCCAGCCGTTCTTACTTCCATTTTTCTTCTTTGATTAAGATCTTTGGATGCTGACCGTGTATAGTTCATAGGAAACTGATTTTTGCTTCATTTACTCGTGTTTGTACCCCGATATTTCATTTCCTGCAATTACATGAGAAAACGCTAGAAGAGGACTAAATGATGCTTAATGCTCGGTAAAATCTAAATGAATGGTTAAACTAACTATGAAAATGAACTAAAATAGTGTGAGATCCGTTCAATTAGGTGTAAGTCGGTGGATACACCGACTCATGCACATCTGTATATATATATATATATAACTTATAATATTAGGGTTAAGGATTAAAAAATTAGAGATTGAGGTAGAAGCCGTGCGGCGAGAGAGAAGAAGAAAAAAAGGAAGAAGAGAGGAGAAGAGAAAATAGTAAGGAAGAAGAAATTGGAGAAGATTTTCATCACGTTCTTCGTGGCTGGATTCTAATTGAGATTGTGGGAAGAATTGATTGGCGTTGTTGTTAGCGATAATATCAAAATCATCAAGTCTTCAGATAAGCTAAAGTGAGAGTTTTCTCCATCGTAATTTTGGATTTGTGATTGATTTATGGAAGAGATTATACTTTTAAAATGAGATATTATCACAACAGGATTTATCGGATCATAATGGGAAAAGTGAGACGATACAAGTAAATTGGATTAAACCCTAGTTTTATCGTATTGATGACAAGTATATGAGTTGTATAAGTGACTAGAGATGATACAATAGGATTTATAGGATCATAATGGGAAAAGTGAGACGGTACAAGTGAATTGGATTAAACTCTAGTTTTATCGTATGAGAATTGATGACAAGTATATGAGTTGTATATGTGACTAGAGATGATCTAGAGAATTTACGTGCGACCAAGTGTTGGGGTCGAAGAACGTCGATATTTTGGTTCGCTGTTAAAGCCAAGTGAATATCTTGTTAGTGTGCTTGATCGAGTGATTTCATACTCAAACCTTCGGAAGGAGGCGCGTACGAGCGCAACGGTGAGAGTTGTCACGTGAGGAGTATCGGGTCGATGACGTTAGTATTATAACACTTGGATCTGGGCCGATGCCATACTGTGCTGGGGTTGTGGTAACCTTGCGAGTGACGGAGCGTCTTAGTCAGGTTAGTGGATCTGCCGGCGTCGTGTTGGGGTTGCGGAAACCTTTCGAGCGATGGAGCGTCGAGTTAGTTAGATCAGTGGATCTGCCAACGTCGTACCGTGTTGGGGTTATGGTAACCTTCGAGCGACGGCGCACTGTACTGTACTGATGGCTGGGGTACGTTGTGACCTTTCGAGATCTTCAGTGTGCTAGGGTCCTTTGGACTTTGCGAGCATATGTCCGAGCTAGAGTCTTGTGGATTCTAAGTCTTGTGATCTAGTGTTGTACTAGTCTTAGACTTTGGATACTCAGTCGGGTTGGGTAGAGTTGTCTGTATATCTTTAGTTTAGACTTTTGATATATCGTTATTTATGTTAAATTTAGAATGGGAGAATACGTAGCCCATAGTACGTACACGTATTGATATCACTGAGTGTGTATTTCTTACTCACCCTATTATGGGTTGTCGTGGATGGACAGGGTATGGCAAGGAAAAAGAGCAATGAGGTTGAGCAGCAACGAGGTCTCGATGAGTTTTATTTTGCATTTCATATTTATTTTATTCATTTATCGTGACTATGATATTTACGTATTTGGTTTTCTATTTTGGTCTGTACCATTCTTATTTTGGAATAAATCATTTATTTTATTTTTTAAATGCGTTTGAGCGATGACGACTGTAGCCACCTCTAGGAGGTGATGGTGGACACTCCTAGTCCCGAGGTAGTTCCGGGATAGGGGTGTTACAAATTGGTATCAGAGCTCTGGTTGTTATTTTCGTATTTATCGTTTTAACTAGATTTCAAAATATTTTTCGAAATGTTTTAATATAGCCACGAGACCGTAGCACAAATTTCCCGAAATGTCTAGTGGGGTTTAGAGCTATGGAAGCTAATAATAGTTAATTGTGTGTAGCAGACAGTACCGAGGAGGATGAGTACTAAGGCTCTTGGTCGCGGAATGAGTGGAGGCTCTCGTCCCACTAGCCGTACGTAGTCTCAATCATCTGGACGAAGATCACGAAGTGGAATAGATAGAGATGTCATGAGAGAAATGTTGAGAGAGCTATTAGCAGAAAGCCGATAAAATGACCAAAAGGAGAGTTCGGCGACGCCATAACTACCGGCGAAGGCACCGACACCACCACCAGTACAACCACTTGCTCCGCCACAAGTACTGTTGCCACGACCACCAATGCCTCCTCCAGTGTTTAATCAGAGGCATGTGGAGACGTCAGGGTATTTCTATGTCATGGATCACATGGCTAAATGGGATACAAAGTCATTTCGTGGCGGTGCGATACCTCCCATGAAGGCGGAGGAGTGGATGTTTCGATTAGAGCGGAACTTTCGATCATCTATATGTCCATTATAGTTTAAGATGGATATTGCACTCCACTATTTGGAGGGAGAAGCGGTGTTTTGATGGGACGAGATTCAGAGGGAACGTCTAGATCATATGTTTTCTTGGGGTGAGTTCAAAAACCTTTTTGAGTTGAAGTATATACCACACACTGCTCGTGAAGAGATCGAGTTGACATTTATACAGCTCACAGAAGGTGACCGTAATGTTGCTCAGTATTATGAGACTTATTTGGAGTTATCACGGTTTGGGGCCAAATCATTAACCTCAGAAGTTCTCAAGATCAACAAATTTTTGCAAGGACTACGACTGAAGATCAGACGCAGGATTGAGATAATCAAGCATGGATCATTGTCTGAGCTAGTTCAGAATGCTCAATTGGTAGAGAATGGACTCATCGAGGAGGGCATCTTGAAGTCTTCAGATGCCAAAAGGAAACATGTTGTCCAACAGATTCGGGGGAGATCAGATAAGAGGAAAGAAGTTCAGACACAATGCTATCATATCAACAATGAGGTACCCATGTCATCGTTGTGGACGTGAGCATGTTGGGGCATGCCAAAGATTTGATAGGTGAGTATGATGCTTCTCATGTGGAAGTTTAGAGCACCAGTTTCGTGATTGCACCCAGCAAGTGGGAGGAACTATGAGGTGAGGATAATTCGACGGATGTTTTCATTGTGGTAGTATGAATCATTTTCAAAAGGATTGTCCGAGGCCACCATCACCAGTACCACCAGCGGATCTAATGCCACAAGTTAGAACTAGGAAGCCTGAAGAGCATGCATCGAAACGTAGGGTTGTCCAACCACGGGTATATTCCATGGGAGGTCATGAGAATGAACGTGAGGGCCAATAAGGGGACGCTCAACCTATCGCTAGTATGTCATATATATATATATATATATATTATGTGTGTATGCCTTACATATAATAATTGTCTATGTGGAGGTGAGTTCCATGAGAGAATAGATAAGTGGATTCTTTAAAACATTCATATTATGTAGGATCTATAATCGTGGGAGGCATGTCTACTCATGTGTTATTTGACACCGGTGCAACACATAGTTTTGTGAATCCATCGATGGCAAGGAAAAAGAGCAATAAGGTTGAGCAGCAACATGAAAGCTCACAGTGGACTGATGGAAGAGGCGTGCACGAGGTCTCGATGAGTTTTATTTTGCATTTCATATTTATTTTATTCATTTATCGTGACTATGATATTTATGTATTTGTTTTGCTATTTGGTCCGGACCATTCTTATTTTGGAATAAATCATTTATTTTATTTTATAAATGCGTTTGAATGATGACACGTGTAGCCACCTCTTGGAGGTGATGGTGGACACTTCTAGTCCTGAGGTAGTTCCGGGATAAACTAACTATGAAAATGAACTAAAATAGTATAACAAAATAGACGTTATCACAACACGTTTATAGCCTTTCACAAATCTATTGAGTTGCAGCTAAATGCATGTATTAAAGCCTTCTAATGTGATGGAGGAGGAGAATTCACCAGCAAATTGTTCCTAAGACATCTCACATCCAAAGGTATTTCACTCAGGATGTTTTGCCCTTACACTCCTGAAAATTGGAGTTTCAGAGCGAAAGCATCGACGTATTATAGAACTAGCTCTCTCTATGATGCTCCATGCAAAGGTACCTCTTTTTTATTGGGTTGAAGAGTTTTTTACTGCAACTTATCTAATAAACTTGCTTTCCTCTACTGTTCTACAAGGGAAAATTCCTTATACTCAGCTGCTTGGCTTAGAACCAAATTACAGCTCCTTAAGAATCTTTGATTGTTATTGCTTCCCTTATTTACAATCATATGCCTCTAACATGTTTGATTCGAGAACATTACACTGTGTCTTCTTTGGTTACAACAACGGGTATAAAGGATATCATTGTCTCTATCTTCCAACAGGTAAGATTTATATTGTTCGACATGTTGTATTCAATGAAAAGTCTTTTTCATTCTCCTCTAAATACAGCTCTCTTGCACCATAATACCAATTTGTGTTAATACAAGCATGGCAAAAAGGGAACCAGGTAACTTGCTCCAACTCTTCTCCAGCACACACAACATAAAAACCAATATATCAAACTCCAATTACAATATTAAAACCAGGCCCTTCTCATTATACAGTCAATCCTTCATGTGTTACAGTCAACACACACTTGAAACATCTACCCCTATTACGTCTCCCTCACCACCTCTTCAAATAGACCAGAACATTCATTCAATGATAATAAGATCCAAAGTAGGGATAATAAAACCTAATTCCAAATATGTTCTTCTTGCAAACTCATATGTTCCATTCACTCCTAAAACTATCCAAACTGCTCTATCACATCAAGGATGGTATTCCTATATGTGTGATGAAATCCAAGCCTTAAAAACTAATAACACATGGGATCTAGTGCCTCATGCACCT
The DNA here is from genome assembly GCA_036759665.1 of Gynandropsis gynandra. Taxonomy (NCBI): domain Eukaryota; kingdom Viridiplantae; phylum Streptophyta; class Magnoliopsida; order Brassicales; family Cleomaceae; genus Gynandropsis; species Gynandropsis gynandra. The sequence continues at coordinate 5,309,129 of CM071863.1, read as the reverse complement.
CATATGAACGCCGTAGGGTGTAAATGGATCTTTAAAGGCAAACTCAAACCTGATGGCACCTCCACAATACGTCTAGTCTTGAGTATAGCTGTCACCCAACAATGCTCTATTCGTCAGCTTTATGTTAGTAATGTGTTCCTGCATGGTGGACTAAATGAAACTATATACATGGAACAACCACCACCATTTATCAATAAAGATCATCCTCATCATGTTTATCGATTGAAGAAGTCACTTTATGGTCTTAACCAGGCTCCTAGAGCTTGGTTTAACACATTTATCTAATTTCTAATTGAATTTGGTTTTCATTGCAGTGCTACAAATCCATCTTTATTTCTCTATCGAAAAGATTCTGGAATTCTAGTCCTCCTGCTCTATGTCAATGATATCATACTCACCGGTAATACTAATACATTGCTTATACAACTTGTCACCAAACTGCATTCCACCTTCCCCATGAAAGATATAGGATCTCTCCACTAATTTTTAGATATGCAAACTCAATATCACCATGCTGATCTATTCTTACATCAAAATCAATATGCACTAGATATTTTAGTTAGAACTGACATGTTGCTCTGTAAACCTCTTCCTACACCCCTTTCATCTAGATTACATGAGAATACCCATGATCATCAAAAATTTTCTGATCCATCTCACTTCTGAAGCATTGTAGAGCCCTGCAATATCTAACCCTTACAAGACCAAATCTTAGCTTCGCTATCAATTTCATTAGCCAAAAAATGCATGATCCTAGTATTGGAGATTTCAAACTCTTGAAACACATCCTTAGATACTTGAAAGGGACTATATATCTTGGTTTATACATCCATAAATGCAGTCATTTAAACCTTTATGGATATAGTGATAGTGATTGGGCTGATTGTCACTCAACACGATGATCTTCCACTAGTTTTTGCATATTCTTAGACAGTAATCTCATATCCTGGTCTGCCAAAAGGCAACCCACCGTATCATGTTCTTCCCCCGAAGCAGAGTATAGGGCTATGGCCTCACTAGCTGCTGAAATCACATGGATTTCTTTCCTTCTTCGGAACCTTGGTATCTCACTATCTCAACCAACTACGTTACACTGTGATAACTTATCTGCTGTAGATTTAACAACAAATCCGAGTTTTTATAAAAGATTAAAACATATTGAAATAGATTATCATTTTATTTATGAAAAAGTAGTATTAGGATCTATAATTACAAAGCGTATACCCTGAACTCTACAAATTGCTGACATTTTCACTAAGTCCTTGGATATATTACAGTTCTCTGAATTACGAAACAAACTCAGTCTTGGATCCCTTCTGCAACGAGTTTGAGGGGGGTGTACATACATCAGTACAGGGAGCCATTGCAGAAGCTGGTCGACGAAGAACATGGAGACAATACACAATCTAATGGAACGGTATCCATTTCTGCAACACTCTGTCTCGTTGATTAAAAAACAGAGCCTTACAACAGACCAATGTAGTGGCCCATGACGAAGCCTCAAGACCCATCAACGGCTCAACCCATAACGTCTTTAGATGTCTTCATGATCGACGAAAAATCCATTGCATCCAATGACTATCAAGGTGATGACATACCTCTGAAGTTTAATCAAAAGAGATCGAACAGTGGTAAATGGAACTTCATCAATATTATGATTGTTCATATATTAAAATATAATTTATAATACTTTCAAATATTTATAACTCTTTTCTTTTATGAAAAACCAGTATAAAATAATGAAAATTGTCCAAGTTTTCATGTATGAAATATAATTTAAAACGTTTTACAAGTTATGATTTAATATTAAAATATAATTAGTTAATGTACCTATTTTAAGAAGCTAGATATACGGAGTACCATTAAGATTTAAGATTTAAAATTTAAACATTTAGCAAGTATTAACTTACTTAAAGATTCAAATGTACAAACAGCCTCATATATTATTTAAAAAAATTAATGATAAAATTTATGGAGAATCTGACAAATGACGAACTGATAAAAGATATAATAGTGTTTCTAACTATGATCGAGTCATAAGTAGTACATTACATAGGACGTCGAATTGTTTCATCTCTATTGTTAGAATAAATTAAATAATGAATATTAGAAGTTAAAAATGAATCAAAGAATGAATGAAATCATCATCAAGATAATTCTAAGTTATTTCTTCTCTACGGTCGGAGTGATCTTCTATCTCTTCTATCCACTACGTTCATCCTTCATCGTAGGATTTTCTTCTTGTTGAATTCTGACCGTCAAATGAACCGCTGTAATGGAACCACCATCACGCTGATGTCATCGAAGGAGCCTCGTGAAGCCGATAGCTCCACCAGCTTCTTACAGGCCAGCAATGGCCTCTCGCTTCCTAGGCAGAGCGGCCGAGCTATGTCTACTGCTTCTTGGTTGCTCACCTGAGTTATTACAAAACAAACACACATTATTACATTGTTATTATGCCAAGCTCATATTTAAAAAGGTATTTGATGTTTAAATACCTTGTCCCATAAACCATCGGATGCCAAGATCAAGAACTCGTGCTCGGGTTCGATCCTGAGGATCTTTGTTTCGGGTTCTGCTATCACCCATTGTTTGAGATGAACATCTCCGATCCCTCTCGATACAGCCAGAGACCCTTGGATTCTCCACACACCGTGGAATGTATCAACATATCCGCCCTGCAATATACCGACAATCATTGACGTTAGTCGAATTTGATAGAACTTCATCATATGTTTCTTAGGACGACCCGCATAAAACTCGTGAATCATATTAGCCTATATAGAAATAAGATTCTCACCGTGCTCTCTATCCTGTCCCGTTCATCTTCCCTTGAAGGTCGGTGGTCAGAAGTAAGGGCCTGGGCGACGCCTCTGTTGCTCATAACAGCTCGGCAATCGCCTGCATTGGCCACCACGAGTTTCCCATCATGGACCAGAGCTGTGACGCAGCATGAGCCACCCCTTACTTCTTTCTGCTTAAGAAAGTCGGTGTCTGTGGTCAGGTAACCGCGCCTCACGGCGTCTTTAATCTCGAAATCGCCGCTTCTGCCAACAACCTCCTGAAGAATATTCCTGTCCAAGTTCTTAGCTGCAAACTCTGCAGCTTTGGCTCCTCCGTGCCCATCAAAGACTCCGAATATAGCCTGAGATTGAAAAACACAGCGTTCATTTTTCCATTTGTGGCGATTTCATACAGTGTCTTCTCCAAACGGATACAAATTCCACAATTCTCATATTGAGACTTCCAGATTCCTAACTAACGAGTATGTTCATGCAAATGGATGCCTCCTCATATAATTACCACAGTTTGATTCATTCTCCTTTAATGATAACATAAAACATAAAGCTACCTGCTTGGGGTCACCCTGAAGACTGGTGATGGCGGAGAACCGATCTTCCATTGCATCTCTTCTTCCTCTCCGGCAATATACCGAAAACCCATCGCCATCTCTCTCCACCTCTCTTCTTTTGTAACACCCCCATCCCGGAACAACCTCGGGACTAGGAGTGTCCACCATCACCTCCAAGAGGTGGCTACACGTGTCATCGCTCAAACGTATTTATAAAATAAATATAAATGATTTATTCTGAAATAAGAGTGGTCCGGACCAAATAGCAAAACAAATACGTAAAGACCAGAGTCACGTAATGAAATAATAAATACGAAATGCAAAATAAAACTCATCGAGACCTCGTGCACGCCTCTCCCATCAGTCCGCTGTGAACCTTCATGTTGCTGCTCAACCTCGTTACTTTTTCTCCTCGCCATATCCTGTCCATCCACGACAGCCCAAAAATTGGGTGAGTACGACATACGCACTCAGTGAGATCAATACGTGTACGTACTCTGTGCCACGTATTCTCCTGCTCGAACTGAATATCATAAAATAATGATATATCCAAAGTCTAAACTAAAGATATACAGATAACTCTACCCAACCCGACTGAGTATCTAAAATCTAAGACTAGTACCACACTGGATCATAACGCACAGAGTCCACATGACTCTAGCTCAGGCATATGCTCGTGAAGTCCAAAAGACCCTAGCATACTGAAAATCTCGCAAGGTCACAACGTACCCCAACTATCAGTACACACTGAAAATCTCGCAAGGTCACAACGTACCCCAGCTATCAGTACACACTGAAAATCTCGCAAGGTCACAACGTACCCCAGCTATCAGTACACCACACTGAAAATCTCGCAAGGTCACAACGTACCCCAGCTATCAGTATCATACAGCGCTCCGTCGCTCGAAAGGTTACCACAACCCCAACACGGTATGACGCCGGCCCAGATCCAAGTGTCGCAATACTAACGTCATCGACCCGATACTCCTCACGTGACAACTCTCACCAACGCGCTCGCACACGCCTTCTTCCGAAGGTTCGAGTGTGAAACCACCCGATCGAGCACACTAACAAGATATTCATTCGGTTTAAACACCGAACCCAAATATCGACGTTCTCCGACCCCAACACTTGGTCGCACGTCAATTCTCTAGATCATCTCTAGTCACTTATACAGCTCATATACTTATCATAAATTCTCATACGACAAATTTAGGGTTTT